>PYAF01002009.1:73049-110775 GCA_007407185.1 Glycine tomentella | reverse complement strand
TTATGACTTAAGCTTTATCTTGACTTGATTTTATGCCATGTGGAAAGGCTTGGACATGAAACACAATCTGATTGGTGCTTATGTCTTGGCTGAAACTAGATTTTTATTTGCAAGATTCCCTCATTTAATGCTTGCTTTCCACCTTGAAGGCCACCTAGAAAGGTTGGTTCAAAAAGCTTATCATCATTGACTTACCATTGACTTTGGTTTACTAAACTTTTCTTCCTATTAGTTCACTTAGCTATGCCTATTCTATTGCTTTTCCACATGAATACACTTCTGGATAGTCCAAATTTGAGCTGAATGTTTCATTCCTTGGGCCAAAATTCCAAGAGTTACAAGTTTTACTCAATCCAAATGGTCCAAAGGACTATAAGCACTCAACCAGATAGGGTTCACTCATTATTTATTCTGTACCAACTTCCTAATCCAAAAATTCTCATTTTCTAATATGTTAAACTAGACTTCCTAATTTTTCTAACACGGTATCACATGCATTATTTGGAGTTATAAAACTCTGGCTATAACATTTGTAATCTAGACTTCAAAACTGCCAGCAAGCTGAGAAATTCCATACTGACATCACTTAAGGTTTTAATTACTACAAGCAGTACACAAACTAGATTTATCTGAAATTTTTATATGTTGTATTAGACATCTAGATCTTTAATTCCATATATAATACACTAAATTTGGATAAGAATTGAGAGAGAAATAAATTTCTCAATTCATGTGGCAGAAATGGAAGTTTTGGGCAGCTTATGTTCAAATAAAATTTATCCTATTCTTGTACCCAACTCTCATTCTACTTCCATAATAAATCATAAATATAACTCATAATATAATTTTGAGGATGTTACAAAATGCAAGGTCTCAACTGCTTTTTCCACTGCAGTAAATACATCATCTATGTGGATTCTTTTTATTTGACCTTTCCATTTAGACTCCATATCCTCGAAAAATTCATGAGTAATAAAAGAGAAAGACTTGATTTTCTTACCATTCTCACCATTCAGAGATATCATTTCACCAATCTTACTAGATGCGACTTCACATTCCGCAACCTAGAAACAAAATAACATTAGGGAAGTCTACAATCCAATTAAATCCACCAAAAGAGAAATGGTTGAAGAATTATTATTTCAACCATGCCTGAAATTCCAAGGGAACTCCAGAAAAATATTATTTCAAAATACATTAAATTTAGCATAATTAGGGCATGTAAACTTAACCAAGGATCTGTTTGATACACATTGAGGTATAGGACACGGAGAACCGTATAGGACATCTGCATAATTTACAAGACAATTTTTTATCTTGTACTTCATTTGGTGGATCGTGCACAGCACATGCATAATAATATGAAATTTATTATAATACCCTCTCTGATATAATTATTTTAATACATTATTGTTATTATTATTATTATTGTAATATTACAAAATAATATAAAGTACATTTTAATATATATTATAAATATTATATCTATTTTTTTTTGCTTGGCTTCTTAATTGGCAAATAAAAAACTGCAATTGGGCTTCCTAATTGGCAAATGGGATGAGCTAACTACACTATACGTTTTTCTAATACACCATAGTGCTCCAGTGGAATACCTAAAATGCCCTTGTGATTAGCTTTATTATTTGGGATTTGTTTTACCGTGCAGCTGATGTACATTCTTGTCTTCTTCTCCTGCACCATTCTTCTTCTCCTGCACCATTCTTCTCGTCTTCTTGCACGGTGGTGGTCATGTTCTGTGATCCTTCGTCGTTGCATTGGGTAGCATTGGTGGTGGATAACTTTGGAGTTGTGCGGTCACGTTTGTCGATGGTGAGTTTTGATTTGGGATTGCAGTGCCTATAATATGGATTGGCGAATCTGTGGGGATGTCATGGATTGGACAATCTGTAGGCTTCATACAGATTATGTAATCCATAAGAAGCTTATGGTGATGCAATCTGTAAGCTTCCTACAGATTACCTAATTTGTAGTAATCTTAAATTCATATATTTAAATAATTCAAAATAAAATGATTAATATATATATATATATATATATATATATTACAATGTTCAAATTTGAATGACTGTACAATTGTGGTAGATTAGGGGAAAGAAAGTAGTTTAGGTTGTGATTACTCCGGTACCATTATATTATACACAAGAAAAGCTTAATTTGACCAAATTTGAGAAACATGGATTTATTAAAGTTTTTTTGTTGTTCTTATAATAAGTTGAAGTTGTTAGCATTATTTTGCCTTTCCATATTTAGTGGGATGGGATTATTTACACATGTCTGTTATTTCTGTGACCTTTTTTAAAGGCAACATTCTATCTCATATATTGGGAATCATATATCCTCTATTTAGTTGTATTTTTTTGTCCCTATCAATATTTTATATTTTATCTCTTAAAAGGTGAAGACATTTAGTTTGACATTTAGTTTTTGTCAGGGGTTTTGTAAATATCTTTGAGGCTTTGGAACATTGGTTTGACCTAATAATGAAGTATGTGGGTTTATGATTTATGGCATGGTGTGTTGCATAACCAAACTGTTTTCACCTTGGCAAGGGTTTATAGGGGCATTGTCATTTGGTTAAATTGGTTGTTCATTAGATTTGACATAACCCTTTGGTGTATATTGAGCTAGGCTGCATTATTGTAAAAATGTCATAAGACTTGCTAGTTTGAAGGGGTATTGTTTAATTTCAATATGCTAACTATTTCATTAGGTCTCATATATTTGTAACAACTTTATTTGTTCCTATACAAATTTCCTCATATTTTGTAACGTATGTATATATGTTTGTATGATGAAGTTATCAATTTGTTTGAAGTTTTAGACTAACTTGATTAAGAAATGCTACAGATAATGGTAAAAACAAGAGGTTTGTGTCGGGCTCTAGGGAGAGTTGTAGACCGAGTGTTTGAAAAACACCTTGCTGGTAATGAAGAGCAAGCGGGTGAACATCCTAGGTCCACCGCATCCGTCAAAAGACAACGGGCAGCTGAGGTTGCTGCTAGTCAGGAAGGACATGTGGACCATGACATTCCAGTGACAGAGGATGTTGTTACTGAGTCAGAATCTTTCCCAGGTGGCCCAGAAGATTCTTCGGTTTTGACATACTACATTAAACATGTGGCGCTTAGAGTGTGGCCGGAAAGGTATTAATATGTTTAACTACATACAACTTAACATATATTTGTCAATGTAATGTTTGTTACTAATATAAATTTTTTTCAGGTAACATATATTTGTCAATGTAATGATTGTTACTGATATAAATTTTTTTCAGGAACGTGCTGAGTTAAAATTGGCTTCTCACGGACGTAAAGTAGCCAAATTTGGAAAGCCAACACCTGAGATTGAAGGGTTAGTCACTTCTACTAGGTTAAGCCCATTGATATCATGTTCTGTGGAGACTGGAGACAGAGGAGTGCTATCTGTGTTAGTGGAGAGATGGCACCCTGAGACCAACAACTTCCATTTTTCCATCAGAGAAGTGACCCTCATTTTGGATGATGTTGCACCCTTGTTGCATCTCCCCATTATTGGAGCGTTCCAGATGTATGATGCAAGAGGTGACAGTTGAGGATGTTGAAGCTGAGACTGAACCATGCCACGGGGAATATGTTCAAATGTTGTGGCTTCGAGAATTATATGCTGCGAAGTGTGATGCTAGGCAGTGGCTTTTAGCATCCAGAGCATATTTGCTGCATCTAGTAGGTTGCACATTATTTGCGAACAAGAGTGCCACACACATTAGTGTGGTATTCTTAGACGCATTTTGCGATCTGGACCAATCTGCGGGGTATTGTTTGGTGCAGTCGCTCTAGTCCAAATGTATGAAAATTTAAAATATGCATCTCAACAACACGGGAAACACCTTGACAGGTATATTTCTTTGTTACAGGTAATTACAATAGATCATTTCAGTAATTTATGTTAAGACTATTGACTTAAATTATGTTTGTCTTAATACGATGATTGTTGTATTCATTAATTCCTTATTTCATACTGCAGTACTGGATCTATGAACATTTTTCGACCATTGCAAATGTCATGCCAATTCCCCAGTATAATGCGAGGTTTCCACGTGCATATCCCTGGAAAGCTGCGAAGGCATTACCAGTTACAACCTATCATAGGCGGTTAGATAGGTTGACGCGAGATGATGTTTGTTGGATGCATACGGGGATCATCGTGGCCACAGGGATTTCGAGATCATTTCTTTATTTTCTGGGTACCTTAGACGGGGTCCATACATGGTAAGACATTTACCAGAGCGGGTCATTAGGCAATTTAGGTTTGTTCAACAAATCCCACAGCTGCACCACTCTGAGGCTCCCTCGACATAACAGGTTGATGACCAATGGACCCACTTCTGCGACTACCTTGTATCCATTGGAGACTTGGTTACTTATCCCAGTCAGTGTGCTCGTGGGTATATGGATTGGTTCTATCGTATATCTCATCCATTTATGAGTCCGCCAGAGGTTGGGGAGCCTAGCCGACATCCTTTGAGAGTCACTACTACTTTACAAGATCTTGCTTCTGTGCACGAGGATGAAAGACCAGGTGTGGCAGATCTAGTTGCGGGAGCTTCTTATGTCAGTGACATGCCTGCACATGCAGTGGTAAAACTCTAGGTAGCCTTGTTTTTAAATTTAAGTAGATGTATTCATTGCAGTAATTAATTATCATCGTATATTATATAATTGTTTCAGGGTATGTGCCAAAGGATAGGAGACAGGTTGCAACACATGCTAGACATGCGGATGGTTACCCCTGGCACAGATGCGTACACTACTACACAACACCTACTCAGCATGGAATCATGTTTGTGCAATCCAGCAGGTTAAGGGATACACAAAGGAAATGGGTTGGTGGGAGAGATTGAAGACTCCTCATATGTCACTTTGTTTTTAAACACCACATTTATCTTTTTCACTTTGCCTTTGCCTTTTAATTAAGTTAAAATTTTCATTTTTAATATTTGTATTTAATGATACACAATTATCAGACTACTTTTTTAACTCATTCGGTTCCTGCACCTGATATCCTTTCGTCCTGCAAAAAAAATTATTGACTAGTGTTTTTGAGAAATTTTGGAAAACCCTAGACTTATGGAGGAATTTCAGTCAAAATACACAAATGTAACAGATAATAAATAGGCCCCTCCAGTTAATCCAAAACCCCTCATTTCTTACTTTTTCCCAAAACCATCTAAATAACTTGCAATTACTAACCCACCACCGCCATCCAATCAAACTACAACAGACCCCTTCAAAGGCCTACAATGCAACAAGTCTCTTAACTGTCTACTATGTACTATTTACTTGTTTACAAAAAAAAAAGCACCACATATGAAACAAATTTTAATCGTCTCCTAAATCGACATATTTAGTGTGTAACTTCAACAATTTAGTAAACAACCTCATTCGATCAATATAAGAAGTCGGCCAGTGTTTTGCTTCATTGGAACAGTGTGTAGACCACAAGAATGCAGTTGATGAGATAGGACAGCCATTTGTGAGTAGAACTTGTTTCGATGTCGTTGTTAGCAAAAATTCAATAAAACAAATGTCACAGAATAAAATGCTTGAATTAACGGTGAATGTTACACATGAACAAAATGGTTACCAAACACATGACTAATATATACAATGCGATGAATAGATGGATCTTTAGGCGGTTGGCTTCTCAGAGGGAAAAACGTCATACTTTGTTGGAGAGAAAGAAAAACAAGAATGACATTACACCTGGATGCAATGACATAACCCATATCGATAATATCCATCTACTTATACATTGTTACCTATACAAAAAACTTTATTAGTGTCTTAATCGGTATTAAAAAAACATTCATATGATGCAGAAGAAATATTTTAAAATTTCTATTTTTTTACCATTGCTAATCCATCAATAAGAAAGGACCGCTTTAACTTCTCAAACCTATGAAAGCCACCAAATAAGGATATATATTGATCAAATCATTGTGCAAGTTCTTTCACCAAATGATTGCGTACCAAAGGCCAAGAATCTTCACCATAACCTAATACGGTAGCAATTACACGATATCCACAATTACCATCAGCTTTAACATCAGTGAAGTTAAGAATGAATTTGTGCATAACAAGATGAAATTGATCCAGCATAGGAATGTTCTTGTTCTTCATTGTTTGATCAGATGAGGAAGCAGACCTTTTTTGTGTGGAGCAACTATTTTTTGTGTGGAGCACCACAATCAATAGGAGTCCCCCAAGCTTCCATGACATAGTCTTATGTGTTCTTCTATCGAGTAAAAGTTTTACATTTTGCCTTCACATTCTTGTCAATGTGAAACTGACACAATAAATTGGATGACTTTGGAAAAATAGTTTTCACATCACTCATCAATGTTGAATCTCTATCGGTAACAATGACGTCTGGGAAAAATTCAATTTTAAGAAAAATTCCTCTAAAGCATTCAAGGATCCACACAACATTGTTTATAAGTTCGGCCTCTAAATAGGCAAATGCAGCTGAAAATGTCACCCCAATAGGTGTCACACCAATAATGTCAAGTAAAGGAAGTTTGTACCTGTTTGTTTTGTATGTATTATCTATCAAGAAGAACATATGAATCACTGCATCCGGATGTGTCCAAAATAAGTCACGTACCACATTTTCGTCCTTCATTCTATGCCAATGAATATACATGTCGCATTCAAGAAGTTTCATTAATTGTTGCATTTCAGTGTTATTACCTCTGATACGTGTCCGATATGCATTGTATACTTGCTTAAAAGTTGTATAATTATTGGCATTGTGCTCCTTCAAAGTTAAAAGAATATTCTTTGGTTTCACCATCGACCTTGTCATATCAGCAACAATGATCTTCTCCTCCTCGGTTAGTCGACCAGTATATGTGTGTCCACATAATGACTTAGCCAAAGTATGATTATGAGTGCCACATATTAGCTTCACTATCCCCCCTTCACTTCCCGGGACTGGGTTGGCTATCAGCCTAAATGGACAATCACATTTTCTATTTCTAGTCATTGTAGGTACCAAACCTTTTTTCCATGATCTATACTTTCCACTCCTTTCACAACCAATTAAAACATATGATGTTGTTCCCAGCTTTCCATTTGCCATGTCACTCCTCATTATGATAGCTACAAAACCATTATCATATGCAACACTATGAGTCCATTTCAATACGTCCTCACAGGAAAGAAACACCTACAAAAATGGATAATTCATCTTTAACTATGACGCGTATTGTTTAATTCATTCATTTAACAACTTTAACTAAATTCTAAATCAAATAAATACCTTGGATGTATTGAAGGTTACCGAACAATCAACTGAACAATTAACATTTTCAAACACATAAGCTTCTTCTCCAATGTCTTCATTCATATTAATTTCTTCAGACATAATATTATCATTTATCCATTCGTCACTGTCCATCTTAACAAATCAAAATAAAATTTATTCATTGACAATACATACGCATAACACATAGAATTAAACAACATATAAAGTCATAATATAATACCAGTTATATATATTTTTTGGCAACATCCATATTACACATTCATACAAAATACAATAAAAATTTACATTAAATACATAATAAAATTTACAAATAAAACATTCAAAATTCAAAAATATCATAAACAAAACATTTAAAAAATCCTTAACAACACTAACTATCTAATTGCCCCAATTTACCTATAATAATACATCCACAACAATTAAAACATGTATCCAATTTATCCAACCTCTTTTTTTTATTAATTATAAACAACTAAAAATTTTTTAAATTATATTTAAAAAAATTTAAAACTATTTATGTGTGATACGGATTACTTAATTTATATGACCTATACAGATTGACTAATCCGTAGACTTCATATGGATTGACTAATCCGTATGCTTCATACGGATTACTTAATGTGTATGCTTCATACAAATTACATAATCCGTATGGTTCATACAGATTAATCAATCCGTATGAACAATATGGATTAATTAATTCGTTCGGTTCATATGGATTAAGTAATTCGTATGAAGCATACGGATTAGTCAATCCGTATAGGTCATATGGATTAACAAATATTTTGCTTCATACGATTACTTAATCCGTATGAACCATACGGATTAGTCAATCTGTATGCTTCATTACAAGTATATGAAACTTATGGATTGTGTAATTCATATCATCCATACAGATTGCATAATATGTATGTAATACAACTAAATCAGACTTACCTTGCAGCCACCACCAACGAGCGCATCTCTGACAATTGCCAACAGTGAACGCCTCAACCACCACCCATAACAACCCCCTCCGACACCAACACCTTCAATGCACAACCAAAACCAACCAACTCTCACTAGCAAATCGCAGCCCAAACACGAATAAGTGAGCCACAGAGGTACCGACCAACAGAAAAAGCCAACACCTAAGGGCATTTTTGTCATTATAAAAAAATATGGTGTATAAGAAAAACATATAGTATAGTTAGCTCATCACTTGGAAAAATAATCTACAATCCTTGGGTGAGACCATCTGAGAACCAATTCAAGAAAGAAAAAGAGAAGAACCATGTGGTGATAAAATAGGTTGCTACAATGAGTTTAATGAGGAATATGCTGCAAACGGGTACGTGGCGATGCCTAGGCGACAGTTTGGGTATGGTGACCTTCAAGGTGAGGGTTGAGATGGGAAGAATTAATATCAATAATCCCAAGCAGGTTAAACTAAATTGAATCAGTTTTTTTTATGCACAGATTGTTTTTAAACGAGAGTGGGAGCAAGAGAAAGAAAGGGAAGAGGTGGGGAAGAGAAAAGAAAGAGCGGGGAAGGGAGAGGTGGTGGGGGAAGAAGAGTGGCATTTTAGTCTTTTGATTATTTTGTACCTAGAACAAAAAAGTTGTGCGGTGGTTGTGAGTAATAAAAAATTAAAGTGTTGTCCAGTCCATTGTTATTTCCCTTGTGTTGTCCCGTGAACATTTTTTGAAACAAACACGAAACAATTGAATTTGTGTTGTCCTGTACTATCATTTTGAGCATATCAAATGAGCCCCAACTGTATTTATATAAGGGGTGTGCTAAATAACTATATAGTTTTCTTATACACTATATAGGTACAGTGCAATTCCAAGATTACCCTTTTATTAAGTTTAATTAAAATAAAAAATTTTGAAAACTGTACAGGCGCGTTTCGTTTCGCTTTCTCACACCATTCTTCTTCCCTTCTTCCTACACTATAAGCCTTCTGCAACACCATGTACTCCGGTCCTTCTCCAGTGGTATTGATATAGGCAGCGGAGCTCCATTGTTGCGGCGTCGTTGGTGGTCGCGTTGGTGGTGGAGCTTGGTTTTTGCGGTTTGTCGACGAAGGTGAGTTTTCTAGTGTGGTGGTGGTGTCATACGGATTGATCAATCCGTGAGGATGGCATGGATTGAAGGATCCATAAGAAGGGTTTAACCTCCATACGGATTAGGTAATATGTATGAACCTTACGGATTACACAATTCGTAATCTACATACGGATTAACTGATCCGTAAGCCCCATACAGATCACGTAATCCGTATGGTTCTCACAGATTAATTAATCCGTATGGAGTTTTCAGATTACCTGATCCATGAGGACCATAAAGATTATGTGATCTGTATGGAGCTTACGGATTATGTAATCCGTAAACTTCATATGTTTATGGATTACATAATTCGTAAGCTCCACACGGATTACCTGATCCGTATGGAGGTTAAAACCTTAACAGCTATTTTAAATTTACTAAAATATGATTAATTTATGTATATTAGCATGTTGAAATTTGAATGGCTGTATCTGGATTGGTATCGTAAGGGAATTAAGGTAGTGTATGTGATATATACTTGTTTGTGATTTATGTTTATCATTGACAATATTACATGTTGATATTCAACGAAGATTTCAAATGATAATCTGAACCATATAATAGGATAGTTATAGACTTGACGTAAATGTTAATAAACCTCATCCCTAAATTGCTAAAATACCTTCCTTTATTGATTTATTTCATCTAAAATCTCACTTTTTTTTCTGAAAATGTAAGTTACCCCTTTTGGTTGTGTTCCCAAATAATGCCACACCAGCAAATTGTAGAAGCCACACCAATAAGAGTAAAAGTTATTGACCAAATCCAAGTAATGGTAAGTTGGGAGAGGAATCAAAGTAATGATGTCAATCCATAAATTGAAGCCTTAAGCATACTGAATTGAATATTGTGGACAACAAAGTTAATAATTTGCATGTCAATAATTTTTGTGCTATCGTAAGATGTTATATTTTGATTAAAAGTCAAAGGAAGTGAAAGAAATTAGATAGATTCATATGTAACCAATGGTATGTATATATGTTTGTTATTTGTTTGTTTTATCTTTATGACGAACTTGGTTAAGAAATGGTACAACTTATGGCAAGAACTAGAGGAGGATTGCGTCGGGCTGTAGGGACAGACATAACTGGTGATGATGAACAGGGGGGTCAACGTCATAGGCCGACCGCATCGCAAAAAGACAACAGGCAGTTGAGGGTGTTGCTGAGGAACCTATTCATGAGGAAAGAGTTGTGGAGCCGGAAGATGTAGCAGTGAATGAGGATGTTGGGACCGAGTCTGAATGCTTCCCAGGTGGCCCAGAAGATACTTCTGTTCTGACAGATTATGCTAACCATGTTGCATTGAGAGTTTGGGCCGAAGAGGTATTGATTGATGTCTTTAAGTAAATATCTCGCAATAGTTATTTTTGTATGTTTGTGTTGTTACTTATATACAATTTTCTAGGAGCATGCTGAGTTGAAACTGGCGTCTCATGGACGGAAAGTTGCAAAATTTGGCAAACCGGCACCTAAGATTGAAGGGATAGTAGCTGGTATTGGGTTAAGCCCGTTGATACGTACCTCTGTTAAGACTGGTGACAGAGGATTACTTTTTGCGTTTGTGGAGTGATGACACCCCGAGACCAGTAACTTCCACTTGCCCATCGGAGAAGTGAGCCTGACGCTAAACAATGTTGCGGTGTTGTTGCATCTCCCAATAATGGGATCCTTCCAGACGTATGATCCGATTGACACCGGGGAGGCAACATTAATACTGGTGGACTTGCTTCAGGTTACAGTTGAAGATGCTGAAGCTGAGTTTGAGCAATGCCATGGGGCATATGTTCGGTTGTCCTGGCTCTGCAAGTTATATGCTGCCAAGTGTGCCGCAAGGCATTGGGTAGAAGTAGCCAGAGCCTATTTGCTGCACCTAGTCGATTGTACCTTGTTTGTGAACAAGAGTGCCACACATATTAGTGTGGTATTCTTAGATGCATTTTGAGATCTGGACCAATCGGCCGGGTATGCATGGGGTGCAGCCGCTCTGGTCTACATGTACGAGAATTTAAACTATGCATGTCAGCATCACGGGAAGCACCTTGCAGGTTACATTACTTTGCTACAGGTAATTTCAATACTTCAATTAACCAATACATGTTAATATTATTTAACTAAGTGAGAAGCCTTCATTGAGACTGTGGTTATTGTATTAACAAATACGTTATTGCCTCTTATGTAGTGTTGGATCTATGAACATTTTCCTACTATTGGAAGTGCCATACCAGATCCGAAGTTCGATGAGAGGTCCCCTCGGGCATGTCGTTGGAAAGCTGCGAAGGCATTGCCAATGTCAACCTATCGTAGACGGTTAGATAGGTTGACACTGGACGATGTCTGCTGGATGCCATACAGGGATCATCGTGGCCACAGGGATTTCGAGCTAATTTCACCATTTTGTGGATATGTTAGATGGGGTCCACACATGGTTAGACATCAACCAGATTGAGTACTCAGACAATTTGGTTTTGTGCAGCATATACTGCAGTTGGATCAGTCTGAGTCTCCGTCGATAGAACAGGTTGATGATAGGTGGATGCACTACTCCGAGTACCTAGTCGACACTAGCGATTTGGTACATATCCCAGCCAGTTTGCTCCTGGATATATGGAATGGTATTATTGTATATCGCATCCATATATGTCACCACCAGAGGTTGGGGAGCCAAGCTGACATCATATGCGACAGCCTTCATTGGTCATCGATCCATACCCTGTCCCCCAGGATGACGCACCAGCTTCCGCTTCTGATGTCAGTCACACGGCTCCACATGCAGTGGTAAAACTTTGGGACATTTAATTTTAAAAAAGTTAATTAAAGTCACGATTGACTATTACTGTTTAATATTGTGTTTTATTGTACCAGGGTATGTGCGAGAGGCTAACAGACGGGTAGCAACATATGCTTGAGACCTAACAAGTTATTCCTAGCATGGAGGCATATTCATCTGTGTAACACTTGTTGGGATTAGCATGTAGTGTGACACCGCATGGAAACGTCTTTGTGCGCACTAGTAGATTAAGGGAATCAGTTAGGAGACGAGTTGGCTGATTTACACATTTATATCAGTTGTGTTCACAATTAAATTTTAACTTTTTGTATTTACACAGATTGGCATACTATTTGTTAATTTATAAGCATTGCATGAAACTTGTTAGAATTTCAATATATATTTGTTCAACACAAAGTCTTTATAATAGTTTTAACAAAATACACCAAAAGGAATTTATTCTAAATTGACATATTCAGCTGGTAACTTAACGGAATCTGAGTACAGCTTCATTCGACGAATGTATGGAAGTGGCCAATGTCTTGCCTCATTTGAATAGTGTGTAGCCCACAAGAATGCAGTGCATGGGATAGGACAATCGGCTGTCAGTTGAACCTGTTTCAAAGACGATTTTTGTTGTAAATTCGTTTTGACAAATGTCAAACAAAATAATACTTTAATTAATGGTGCTAGTTATACCTGGACAAAATGGTTACCATACACATGATCAATACAAACAATGCGATGAATAGATGGATCTTTAGGAGGTTTGCTTCTCAGAGGAAAAAACGTCATACTTTGTTACAGAGAAAGAGAAATAGTAATGACATTATACCTTGAAGCAATGACTTAACCCATGTCAGTAATATCCATCCACTTATCCATCGTTACCTACACAAGCAAAATATATTAGTTTACATATCTGCATCTAAAAATTCATACATACATTGGTATAAGCATACTGAAAGTTCGGTCTTACCCTTGCTAATCCATCAACAAGAAGGGACCGCCTTAACTGATCAAACCTATCAAACCCACCAAACAAAGCTATGTATTGATCAGACCATTGTGAAAGTTCTCTAAGCAAATGATTGCAGACCAAAGGCCAAGAATCTTCACCATAACCTAGTACGACAGCAATTACACGATATCCACAATTACCATAAGATTTAACATCAGTGATGCTAACAATGAACTTGTGCATGAAAGGATGAAATTGATCTAGCATAGAAATGTTTATGTTCTTCATTGGTCTATTAGATAAGGAACCAGACCTTTTTTGTGCGGAGCAACTATTTTGCAAAGAATGTAATTCATCAACATATTCAAAGTAAGACGGATCCCGCTTGGTTGATCTTTTGTGTCTTGTGTGTTTATTTTTCGAAGAACCTTTTGTTCTCACCTTTTCAGGGAGAGGATTCATCGATGTTTGATCAGGAAAAGCAATTTCTTTAAGCTTAGTCTTCATCATCATTTTCGCACACAGGTCAAGCTTCTTAAAACGATTGGAGATTGTCTCTATCTCGTCAGTGATGTGAATTTCCATGTAAACTTCGTCAAAACTGGTGAATGCTTGAAAGCGGTACGCTGCCAATAACAACTTTAGCTAGCTCACATGCACAAGGGAGACCATGGGTAGTTCTCATGACACATCCACACCGAGAAGGGTTTTTGCCTGCATAATGAACTCGCTCAAACTCAGCAACAATCTGGTTAAATGCATACCTCGACACCATGCCGATAAGTCTCTTGTACAATGTCACTTTAAATACATGTCCGATGATGTGGGTTCTTCTTTCAATTGATGTCTTTATTTCAGTATGTTGTAACGTGATCATGGAATCCTAAACAGTACATAAGTCTCCAACGCTATTTTATAGAAGCCTCTTTAAAGTCCAATGAGCATACTCAACCCTGCATTTAGTGACAAAATGTTCATACTTTCAAAAAAATAGGTTGTTCAACAATAGACAATGTCACCAACTATAAGTATTTTCTTACCTGTTTGTTGTAGTGTTGCCTAGATGCATTACTTTATTTGTCCAAGCGGTTACAAATTTTTCCTTATGAGGATCCAACCATGTTTCTTTCACATAATCAACAAACGCAGACCATGGTGCACATGCAACTTCAAACTTCTTCAAACATTCATCATAAGCTTTCTCAATACCACAATCAATAAGAGTCCCCCAAGCTTCCATGACAAAGTCCCAAGCCAAATTTTGGCGTATGTAAGTTTTACACTTTGTCTTGACATTCTTGTCAATGTGAAATCGACACAATAGGTTGGTTGACATTGGAAAAACAGTTTTGACAGCAGACATCAATGCTGCATCTCTATCAGTTACAATGACTTCTGGGATAAATTTACTTTTCAAAAAAATCTCTCTAAAGCGTTCAAGGGCCCACACAAGATTGTTTGTCTGCTCCGCCTCTAAATAGGAAAATGCAGCAGAAAATGTCATACCAATAGGTGTCACACCGACTATGTCAAGTAAAAAAAGTCTGTACCTATTTGTTTTGTATGTACTGTCTATCAAGAAGACCACATGATATGTATTGCTCAATTTCACTGAGTCTGGATGTGTCCAAAATAAGTCACGTACCACGTTTTCTTCTTTCATTTTATGCCAATGAATATACATGTCGCGTTCAAGAAGCTTCATTAAATATTGCATTTCACTGTTATCACCTCTTATCTGCGTGCGGTATGCATACCTTGCATTGTACACTTGCTTCAAAGTTGTATAATTATTGACATTGTACTCCTTCAAAGTTAAAAGAATGTTCTTTGGCTTTACCATCAACCTTGTCATATCAGCAACAATGATCTTCTCCTTCTTAGTTAGCCGACCAGCATACGCGTGTCCACATAATGATCTAGCCAAACTATGATTATCCATGCCACATATTAATTTCACTACCCATCCTTCACCTCCTGGCCCGGGTTTTGCTCAACTTAAACGAACATTCATATTTTCGACTGCTACCTGTTGTAGGTACAAAACCTTTCTTGAATGATCTATACTTTCCACTCCTTTGACAGCCAATTATAACATACGATGTTGTTCCTAGTTTTCCATTTGTCATGCCACTCCTCATTATGACAGCTACAAAACCATTATCAAATGCAACACTTCGAGCCCATTTCAATACATCCTCACGAGAAACAAACACCTACAAAAATGGAAAATTCATTGTTGGGTATTATCATTTGTATACTTAAACTCAATCATTACACTACTTTAACTACATGCGAAATCAAATATATACCTCATCGGTATTGAATGTTGCCGAACAATCAACTGAACAATTAACATTTTCAAACGCATCAGCTTCTTCACCAATATCTTCCTCCATATTAATTTCTTCAGACATAATACTATCATATATCCACTCGTCGTTGTCCATCTTAACAAATAAAATAATTATTATTTTATTTTCAAAACACACACATAATAATATTCAAAAACATATGCATTTATACGCATAAAAAAAACCTAAACTCTTTTATTTTAACTTATAAACAACAAAATTCTTTCTAAAATAAAAATACAAATTTTTTTAAATAACTTAAGCCTCATACGAATTGTATAATGCGTAAGATTCACACGGATTTGTCAATCCATATGAAGCATACAGATTTGTCAATCCGTATGAAACATACAGATTTGTCAATCCATAAGCCTCATACGGATTGTATAATCCGTAAGAATCATATGAATTAGTCAATCAGTATGAAGCTTACGGATAGTGTAATCCGTAAACTGCATACGGATAACACAATCCATAAGCTTCATACGGATTGACTAATCCGTATGATTCTTATGGATTATACAATCCGTATGAGGCTTACGGATTGACAAATTCGTACGCAGTAAATCATTTTGCTCTTACGGATTACGTAATGGTGATACGGATTACGTAGTCCGTATATCAGAAAAATTAGTTTAGCCTCCTTACCTTGCCCCTACCACCCACGATGGCCTCTCCGACCACTGTCACCGCCGAACGCCGCTTCCACCACCCCCAACTACCTCCTCCAACAACAACACCTCCAATACACAATCACAACACGATCAAGTGAGCAAACACCAACAGCAAACCAAGGAGAGAGAAGCACCATATGTATTTGCTTCAAGGGCACTATTGGCATTTTAAAAATTCATATAATGTATAAGAAAAGTATATAGTGTATTTAATATAATCCTTTATATAATAGTTGTACATTAGCTAGTGAATATATATAAGAAATTAGTACACAAGCCTAGACATTCTATTTCATTTGAACACTCTCATGATTTAACGTCCCCAGAATGCATCAAGTATTACGGGTGCATGCAAAAGGATAATGCAAACTATTTGCAATTTACCTTAACCAAGACAATAAGTGAAGTTTAGCACAATCAAGCAGTATAGTTTTTAAGAACACTGGTGTGTAACATTTGCAATCAAAGGAGGCATAAAAGCAATGAAGAACAAAAAAACCACAACTTCAGTATCCAATTGTGAATCATAAGAGGAAGTCTTAAATAGAAAGTTATGCAACTAGTAACCATAACATCTCAATTTATATCAAAAAGTTCCTTTCATTTCCTTGCTCCCTCTAAATAAAAAAGTATTCAATGTTCCAGATTCCAATGGAGATTCAATTCATTTACATTAAGAGCATTAGAATGTATATACAGCAGTACAACTTGTACTATACTTATTATCATATATAATATATATTTTTGCCGATAAAAAAAAAGCGCATTAGAAGTAGTTATAGAAATAAAGAATAAAAACATTTATTTAGGAAGGGATGGGGTAGTTTGGAGATTGGAAGAAAGAGAGTGTAGCTTAAGAAAGATGATATCTAGCTAAACAATTACTTCTTAACTTGTCCTCAATATACATATAAAAGGAAGTGAAACTATCCCTCCTTTTAATCTGAACAGAATGAAAAAAAAATCCAACTTTTGGCACTCACCAAGGTTTCAAAGTCAATTTCTAACCCAGTTGCCGCCCATGTGGGCTCAATTAAATGTTTCAATATTTCATTGAGCTCAGAGGTACTATACATCTGCAAAATTTCATCAAGTACATTCTTTATTCTACAAAATTCCATATGATTGACCTCCTTCCATTCAAGTAGCTTTACAAGTTACACAAATACAGTGAATAATCAGACAGGAAATACAAGTGCATATTGGTTAATATAAAATAAATGTAAAATGTCAAATATGAAAGATATTGAAAATATAGTGTAGAAAAGTTTATTCCACGATAAATGATAGATTATGTGAGATATAAATAGGGATTAGTGCTAGTATCACTACCTGTTGAAAGCAAAACCAGTATCAACCATAATATGAAACAACAGTCATGACGAAAAGAAAAGAGAAAGAAAATGAGAGCAAAAAATGCATGAGATTAAAGAGAACTTGTTCTTGAGTGAAAAGAAAATCAAGAGAGTGTTATTGGTACAACGACCTCTTAGTCTAATGACACCAATTGAGGTTATCCCACACATAATAATAATCATCACGAAGGAACTTCTTCCTTTGGTGCCAATTGAGATAATCATGAATGACACCAGTTGCTTTGAAATTTGCTATGTTGGCAAACCAAGGACGCTCGCTCACAGTCCACAAGGATTCATCTAGAAATTCATCACGAAACTTATTTTCCTTAAGGGTGACTTTTTCATTCACCTATCTAGAAAAGTGATCAACTACTAGATTTTCACAGCCCTTCTTGTCCTTGATTTCAATGTCAAACTCTTGGAGCAAGAGCACCTATCTAATTAACATTGGCTTGGAGTCAGCTTTAGTGAAAAGGTATTTAATAGCAACATGGTCCGTGATGATGCTGACCTTGGAGCCAATCAAGTATGATCTAAACTTTTCTAGAGCATTGACAATGGCTAACAATTCCTTCTCTGTGGTAGCATAATTCAGTTGTGCATAATTCAGGACCTTGTTAGCATAGTATATGGAATGAAATACCTTATTTCTCTGTTGTCCTAGCACTGCTCCCACAACATAATCGCTAGCGTCGCACATAAGTTCAAAATCTTGAATCCAATTTGGGGCAATAATAATAAGAGCAGAAATAAGCTTATCTTTAAGAGTACGAAAAGCCACCAAACACTCCTCATCAATTTTGAAAACAACATCCTTGTTCAACAAATTACTCAATGGCCTGGCTATCTTGGAAAAATCCTTGATGAACCTCTGGTAGAACCCCGCTTGTCCAGGAAAGCTTCGGGTGCCCTTCACATTCATAGGAAGAGGTAATTTCTCAATGACATCAATTTTCGACTTATCAACTTCAATCCCTCTTGATGAGATCTTATGACCCAAGACAGTCCCTCTTGGACCGTGAAATGACATTTTTCCCAATTTAGCAAAAGTTGGTTTCTACACACTGTGTCAACACCAATTCAAGATTGGACAAGCAATGCTCGAAGGATAAAGCAAACACCGAAAAATCATCCATGAAGACCTCAATGCATTTTTCTACAATATCAGCAAAAATGGCTAGCATGCATCTTTGAAAGAAGGCGGGGGCATTACACAACCCAAATGACATCCTTCTATATGCAAAGACACAAAACAAACATGTGAAGGCGGTCTTCTCTTAGTCTTTAGGAGCCACCACTATTTGATTGTACCCTGAGTAGCCATCCAAGAAACAATAATAGGCTTGTCCAGCTAGTCGCTCCAACATTTGGTCCACGAATGGAAGAGGAAAGTGATCCTTCCGTGTGGCATTATTGAGTTTGCAGTAATTGATGCACATCCTTCAGGCGATGAAAATTCTTGTAGGAATGAGACCATTCTTATCATTGGATTACCGTCATGCCACCCTTCTTTGGGATGACTTGCACCGAGCTTACCCAAGCATTATCTGAGATAGAATAAATTAACCCAGCTTCAAGAAACTTGAGAACTTCTTTCCGCACTTCTTGCTTTATAGTCGGGTTGAGTCTCCTTTGAGGTTGCCTCACCAATCTATATCATGATCTTAATCTTCTTCCTTCATTAGGCACTCAATGGCATTTACTAGAGCTTTTTCAAAAGGGGAATGCATAGTGAATTGTTGCATAACATTTTCTGCTTCATGTTCAACAGCCTCCACTTTAAATCAAGTTCTTTCATCACTTGGATGTTTCATTGTCTCAAAGAGATTGAAGGTCACTTTTTGGTCCTCCACACTCATCTCAAGATTATCATTCCACATGTCAACAACACATTTAGTGATGAGCATAAATGGTCGTCCCAAGATTAAAGGCACATCCAAATCTTCTTCTATTTCCATGATGATGAAATCCACCGGGAATGTGAAATGTCAGACTTTCACAAGAACATCTTTAACAACATTATAGGGTCTTGTGATAGAGCGATGCACTGAATTGGCATGATTTCTAAGTTTCCAATTCTCTGACATATCGAAAGAGGCATCAAATTGATACTTGCCCCTAAATCAATAAGAGCTTTCCCTACAGACACCGCCCCAATTGAGCAAGGAATGGTCATGCTTCCGAGGGCTTTGAATGTTGTAGGCAAAATTATTTGAATCACAACACTAAAATTGCCTTCCATTACTATGCTCTCATTGTTGATGTATTTTCCTTTCTTGGCGAGGAGGTCCTTTAAGAATTTGTGTACGTTGACATACGTTGAAGAGCTTCACCAAAAGGAATGATGACCTCCAACTTCTTGAAGATGTCAAGAAACCTTGCAAAATGATGTTTTTTCTCCTTCTTTGATGGTGCCAAGGGATAAGGAACTTCCTTGGTACGACCACTAGGTGCTCCCTTCTTTTATTCTCTCGCCATTTAACTCTATGTCTTAAAAGCTAAGACCTCATCAACTCCCTCCTTAAAACTATTTTTCTCTTTTTCTTTGGATTCCTCATTTTTATCTACATTTTCAACACTCATTTTCTCTCTCTTTATTCTAAGTCACTTCTAGCTCTCCTACACCTTCCTCATCATCACTCACATCTTCTACTACACCCTCCACTAACTCATCACCAACAAGGCCTTCCTACTTTTGCTTCTTGTAAGTACCACTTTACATTCCTCCTTGAGGTTTTGCTTCGTGTTAGCCACAAAATTCCCATTGGACTTCTACACTAGTTGCTTTGCAATTTGGCCTACTTGCACTTCGAGATTTTTATTATCGATTCTGTGCTTTTATGGTTCGAGATGGAGACTTGCATGAATTGTGTCAAGGTGTCCTAAAGCTTGGTATTTCTCTCATATAGATTGGGACCTTGATTGGGAGGTCGATTGGATGGACCCCCTTGATCTTTGTTGAAGTTGTTCCCCGAATGGAATTTCCATCCTTGACCCTGATTTTGAGAAAAGTTACTACCTTGATGATAGCCTTGATGGTTTTGGTTTGCCATGTAGTTGACCTCCTTAGACGCTTCCCCTTGAACCATGCATAACCTTACTTCATGAGCCCCACCACATAAGATGCATCCTCCAACTTGCATAGTGGAAGATTGAATTGGTTAAAGGGAATGCAATTGTTGTGGAAACTTGTTGAGTGTGTCTGAGAGGGCTTCAAGTTGTTTTGCAAGAATCTTGTTTTGAGCTAACAACTCATCTTGAGAAGTGAGTTTAAGAAGACTCTTCTTAGAAGGAGTATGTGTCATATCACAAAGGATGACATGATCATTAGCTGCCATGTTCTCAATAAGCTCCATGGCTTCATCAGGAGTCTTCAACTTGATTTTACCACCAGCAGAGGCATCAAGAAGTTTCTTGGAATGAGTTTGTAGTCCATCAAAGAACATGTTAACTTGAACCAGCTCACTAAACCCATGAGTGGGAGTCTTGCAGAGCAAACCACGAAAGCGGTCCTAGGCCTTACTCAAAGACTCATCCGGAAATTGATAAAATGATGAAATCTCTGCTTCCCCTCGGTGGTCTTAGATTCTGGGAATTACTTATTGAGCAATTTCTCTACCACTTCATCCCATGTCCCCGCCAATGACACCAAAAACTTGTTAACTTTTTGGCAAGTGTACCAATTTGTAGAAGTAGTAATAAACAGTAAGACCGAGTGTCGAGTCCACAGGGACTTTGATTGGACTCAAAGTTTGTATATACCGAATTTGAAGCAAGGGAATGAAGAAAGGTGATATGTTTAGAATAAGAGTGCAGAAATCAATACAAATGTAAACATAGATAGATTAGGACTCAAAAGCAACAATGAATACAAATGTCACTCAATAAGGAGTTGGGCATGTAAAAATACAAAACTTTTCATAGCTTGATCTTCATGTTGCTCTCCCTATCTCGAACATAAAGATGCATAAATAAGGCTAACCAACACCATTCCATCCCTAGGTATGGGTTACTTAGAAGTTCTTACAAGTTTTTAGTGTAAAAACATTTCCCAATGATTAAAACACTATAACATACATGTATATGGGTGGTCAAACATAAACAAAGCAATAAACATAGAAATGAAGCAATAATAATGAAATAACATTAAATGGATATTAGATATCATTACATCACAAATTTTTTGGTATCCAAGCCCCAACAATGGGTAAGTTAGCCTCTAATGTTCATGAGAGACCCAAAACAAGAAGAAGAAACTAAAAAATGGAGAACATGGAAGAAGAAAAGCTCCCAAAGTGGTTTTCCTCTCCAGAAAACTGCCCCAGACGAACTCCCTCCAATGGAATAGTGCATCTCCTTTTAAACCACCTCAAAGTGTTACACTGTCATGCTTTTCAAATAGTCATCGTGCGCTAAGCTTGCATGTGTGCACCGAGTGCACATGCATAGTACAACTGACTTAAGTGACAGGGAGCTAAGCCTGCATATGCACACTGAGCGCACATGCACGGTACAACTGGCTTGAGAAAATCACCAAATGCTTGACACGTGTTCCTTTATATTAGCCTCTCATGATGAGCGACCTGCTCCAATTTTTCATACATCTTTCAGTCTTTTGTTGATGTACCAAAACTCTATAAAATAAATCTAAACATTGTAAATTTCACTAACTTTAACATTCTTAAGCTAAAAATCCAAAAAAAACCTAAATTCCTATATTTTTGGATCAAAAGGAGCATTAAAAGAGAAGAAATGAGATAATTGCTATGTAATTTAAGTGCGAAAACTAAGTATGCATAGCAATTATCAAGTATGTCGGCTAGGCACATACTTTGGCATGTTCGAGGAAGAAGACGATGACAATGAGGACAAAGATATCTCCACGAGGTGGCATAACGGTAGTAGAGCGGTGTGGGCTAGATCCACCACATGAAATACTCTACATACTCCATTGCACCATTGGTGCCATCGAAGGATGTCGCTATAAATTAGAGGTACCCCACAAAATGGTCCACACCTCGAGCCACATATGGGAACCACTCCCGATACCACAATCCACCTTAAGTAAGAGGTCCAACTCCATTTGATCCCGAACAAAAATGTAAGGAATGAGTCTTCTTACTTCGTCAACCAAAACACAGAAAGACTTAACAAGTCATACACACAAATTAACAACCACGACAATCCAGTTATCTTTAAAATCTCACATGTATTCCTAAGCATTTCTTTGTATTGTCTCAACATGTATATATCACACTGGTCAACTACCATTGGAACTCCCAGAACTTAGTGGTCTTACAACATTTCAATTGGATGACTGTTGGGAGTACACCTTTTGCCATGGTACTATGGAAGGCTTTCACCAACTGATTATGCCTCACATTCGTTGGGATTGCAAAGTTGGCACAATAGAAATGAGACCACAAACTCAGTGTCATATCCCCAAGAAACAACAAGCCAGCAAGCTAGACATGGTAACAGGGCAGGGCAGGGGCGGGTATTGCATTTTCCATCCCTGCCCAGACTTTAAAATCGATCCCTGACCGCCCCCGATCCCTGTCGGGGTTAAAAATACATACTCATCCTCGTCGCCGTTGGGGGTCGGGTTTCCCCGTCCAGCCCCCGCTAATTGATTAAAATTATAAAAAAAATAAAAAAATAATATAACTTATTTTGCAAAAATACTTGCTTATATTTTCCAACTTTCTAAGAGAGCTTTTGTAAAACAAGTAAGCATTTTCTTAAAAAATAGTTCCAAACATGCACTTGAGACACCCTTGAATATACAAACATTGTTACCCAAATAAACAAACCATAAGACTGACAAAACTGCACATTGTCAACAAGCCTAAGCCTCCTTATTCCACCCAAAACCTTCAACATAAATTGTTTCAAGGTGAAAAGACACTCGATATTCATCATGAATCCCCAAAATGTTAATCCACAAGAAAGTAGCTCTGCCTCCTCTCAATAATAAAAATATAAGAGATCTACTATGTCTAAATTACACCAACACATAACACACATCAAGGGACATTGCAAGTTTTACATATCTGCAACAAGTACTCATCCTATCATGTACCATTGTTAAAGCAAAGGGCTTGACTTTTAGATGCTTAGAGATTTTTAGCTTTTCAAATGGATTTGTCAAGGAAAGATATGCCTTTCATTATTGAAATATAGTTAAAAACCAGTGAAAAGAATTTATATAAGGATTCAAAGTCCAAAATCTCCTATCTGGATAGGTGGAGAGATGTAACAAGAGTAGAAGGAACTCTAATATGTTATATTCTATATTACTCCAATTTCCAAGAAATATTAGGAACCTAAACAACATAATACTTGTAGTCAGCGAATCATGCATGAAAAAGTGATGGTAAGGGGTTGATACTATCCTACAATTATATGATAAACTATCTTATACTAGAGTAATAGACTAACTCATCAAATACTTAAGCTAGCTTGAACCACTATATGATGTGATGTGTCTTTGCATTCCACTGTAAATTGTGCTATTCACCGTTACTTTTAAGATAATATATAATTTTCCAAAAGGATAAGCAAGTCAAAATGGTAGCTTAACTTCTTGTTAGAAAGTGAAAATCTAACTACACATCTCTATAATAACCCTCAACCTTCAAGTACACTTCTTAGTAAGGTGCTTGCAAAATGTTTTTTTAGATAATGAAAAAATAATACAAAAATTTCAGAATCCATATCATACAAATTGAAAGTAAAATATCATTGTCCTAGTTGTAAATTATAATGACATGAACTTTTCAGCCAACAAGACTTCTCCCAAAGTCCAAATAAATTGAGAAGATAATGCACCGAAGAAAATAAGTACTCAAAAAGTTTGCATAGAACTTAAAGATGAAAGTTAAGCTGATTTTCTCAGAAATTAACTAATATGAAATACAACCATTTAGACCTTTAAAAGAATTACATACAAAAAAAAGACATATTCATTTAGTGATGTTTTCCTTCTCGCTATGCTCAAGTACTTAATGCTTGTTGATACTATCCTATAATCATATGGTGAAGATGAACTACGTCATATGGGACCAAATTACCAAGTGCTCGATCTAGCTGGAATCCCCATACAACTTTCAATAGCAGGTGGTGTTCATGTCAACAATGCTAGTTATTTTTGTTTAGCAAAAGAAACGGCAAGAGGTGGTTCATGCAGAACAAAAGGGGGTCCTGGTGGTGTGTTCAGCTGGCAATGATGGTCCTAAACCTTTCCCAATTATGACTAAAATATGTTTTTTATATATTTTAATTCATCATAGAGAGAAAATGAAAGAAAAATGGAAATATCAAGAGAGAGAGGTGCATTGAGAGAAAGAAGACAATGGCCACCACCCACAGCGAAGAAGACAGAGGCAGGCCAACAACGGCTCCAGATGCGGCAGCGACAACAATGGAAAGGAGAGGACTTACGAGAGACTGAGGTGAGGAGTGAGGAGTGAGTAATGAGGTATAAGCTCTGAGGAGTGAGGAGGTGAGCCAGTGCGGCTGCTGCGACACTTTTAGTTTTAGCTTTATAATTTATAAATGATAGGGTTTTTAGTTTCAGGGCGGGGTCAGGGTCGAGGTTGGGTATCGCATTTCCCATACCCGCCCCCGCCCCAGTTGTTGGGTATCGGGGAAAACCTGACCCCGACCCCAACAGGGCGAGTTCGGTTCGATCCCCACAGGGTCGGGTTACGCTGTCATGCCTACAACAAGCATACCACAGGTACAACTCTATAGCGCCATCGTAGACTCTGAGGATTGATTCCTCAACACACTCCTCACCGAGAAATCATATTCTTGTCATTGTGCGGTCTGACTATACACACGGCACTAAACATTGACATGTGACAAATCGATTCTGAGATTCAATCTCAGTTAGAACAACATATATAAATGACAAGTGAGGACCTCGTCCCCTCACACCTTGTGGTGTGAAAATCATCAATCGACCATCATCTTGCGAGCTCTGACAACTTCCAGCAGTTCTCTTCAACTTGCATTTTTTGCATTCCACCGCATAATGTGTTTGCTTGCACATCTCTCAAGTACACTATTCTCACTAGAATAGACCACTAGTCCCATTGCTACTCATGTCTGAATCCTTATGAACTATCGCATAATAGTGCACGTCTTTCAAGACATACAATGCTTGCTAGAATAGGGTTCTAGTCAACATCGAGAATCATGCCCAAGTTCTAGTAAGGCTGTAACTACCACACAACAACATCTAACACACATGTAATTTCATTCTATGGTTGTAAACCAATCGTATTACACATACTATTCATATGCATTTGAGTGCTTAATTAAAATAACGTACACAACATTAATAATTGCATGGGGTTCACACTTCTTAAGTCTTTCAATCATTCAAAACAGAGCACAAATTCATATATCAATAATTAAATTCAACAACCTAACACTTGGTAAAAAAAAACTTATCACAATAATCCACAATGCACCAAAGTCCTAAGCCCTAATAAACTAAACAACTTTAAAACTCAGAGAAATTTAGCTAAACATTTTATACATAGAAACATTTTACATATTGAAGACAATTTTCTAGCTTTCTAACAAGGTATCCCAATTCATTAGAAAAAATCTAATTAAAATCCTAAAAATTCCACAAGATAGCAAGACAGAGAGGTTTCTAGTTTTGACACAGTTCAAATATGTGTAATATTATCCTTCTTCCCAAAACCAAATTTAATGGAACTTTTTCCAGTTTAAAGTGAAAAACAGTATGAACACACACAATAACCAATAAAGGGTGAATTGGTTTAAAATTGATCTTTTAAAATATTTAAAACAATCAGAGTATTAAGGATCGTATCATAAACAACCTTTGAAAAACTGTCAATCAATCAAATATCAAACTTTAAAGAAAGCAACAGTTGAAAATATATTTTTGTTGATCCTGAAAAGATTATCCAAATGAATGTGCAGTGTAATCAATTACCACCATATTATACTCGATTATCAGAAGAAAACTTGTTTTGTGATTGTGCAGTGTAATCGATTATGACATAGTTGTAATTGATTAAAGTATTCATCAACTTAAGTAATAGATTACCAGAAGCTGGTAATCGATTAAAGCAGTGCGAAATAGTTTTTTCAAAACTTTAAGCAATTAGCACTTGACTTTTTATGCAATCATGAAAACTTAAAGCTTTTTCACAAGACATATGTTTTTATGAGAAACATGAATGCAAGCCAATGAATGATGTTTATGCAATGCAATGGATCATAAGATGAAACTCTTAGACATCTAAAGATTACATATGACCTCAATTAAATGACATATAAAAAGCTAAAACTTATCCAAGACTAAGAGCCTCAACATCTTGATCCTCTTCAAGCTCCCCCTGTATCTAACAATCTTCCCCTTTTTGGCTTTGATCATACCAAACTTTAATTTAACATCTTTATACATTGTGTTTTTTAGGAGATGATTTCCAGGAGCTTATAGTCGATATCGGAAATAGATTCAGCTTCTTGCCAAGAACAAATGTCAAATATACTTTGCATAAACAATTTACATTCACAAGTATTTAGATTGCTCCCCCTATCTTAAGTAACTTCTCATCGGTTTAGATAAAGAGCAATGCTTAATCAGAGTAATCAGAGTAAAGGTTTATCATTTTTCTCATTTAATCATTCTTCATTTTTCTTCCCTCTTTTATTTTCTCCCACTTTTAATTGCACAACATATATATGTTCATTTTTCTCCCCCTTTTGGCTTATCAAAGACAAAATGATCCAGTGATAATGAGATAAGCAAGGAAGATGTAAACAATCATAAAACAAAATCTTATTCCTTAGTAAGGTGTAATGCAAAAAGACATGAAAGATAATAACTGAGAATGAGAAAGTAGAAAAAACACAACCAAAAGAAAGACATTACATCTAGGGATGGCAAAGTGGGTCAGCCCACCCAAAAACGGGCTGGGCTGGCCCAACCCACTAAAAAAGTGGGTCGGGCCGGGCTGGCCCATTTTTGCAAAGTGGGCTGAAAATACTAGTCCGACCTACTTTAAAGTGGGTTAGTGGGCTAGCGGGCCAGCCCACTTAAAAAATAAATAAAAAATAAATTATTTTTTTCAAAAAAAAGGTAAAAAAATATTAACAAATTCAAATGTAATTATTTATACTAAAAATTAATAATGTACTAACTTAATCCTATAACAATGATTTTTAATATAAAATACATGCCTAATAGAAGCAAAAGCAATCAAGGAATACATGTCTAACAATGGTTTTCAATTAGCTCCTAAGTCTTAACAAATTCTTAAAAATTTGCTTCATTATTAGGTTCCAAATAAAAATGTATTAGGGTTAAGGATTCAAAATCACTCACTTCTTCTTAGTCGCTCTTCCTCTAAGCCACTCATTTAATTACCTATTAAATATTTTTTATTTTTTTATTGGTGGGTTGCTGGCCCAGTGGGCTGGCCCGGCCTTGACCCATATTTAGCCCATATTTCTATGGGCCGGGTTGGCCCGGCCCGTTTAATTAATGTGGACTGAAAATTCCAACCTAGCCCACATTTTTTTATGGGCTAAATGGGTCGGCCCGCTGGGCCAGGCCCGTTTTGCCATCCCTAATTACATCCACCAATCTAGAGATTATCAAAATCCTTAAGAGCCATCCTAGTCTCTATGTTCCCTAGCCTAGTGGTAATATCCTGCAAGGAAGAATGAACATCAACTGAATGTTTGTGATGCAGAGCTATCATTGCATCCATCTTTTGAATCATTAAAGATTCAAAAAGAGTCCACTGTTGTTTAGCAGAGCCAACTTCAACATCCTCTTCCTCTTCAGCTCCTTGTCCTTCATCAGCATCACCTTGAGGAGCCTGTTCTCCAACCATCAACCATTCATTTGGAGTTTTCATCAAACCCAATTTGGTGAGATACTTTTCAGAGATGAGGTTGGTGATGTTTGTGGTGTAGTCTACAATCTCATTTGACACATCAATTCCAAAATAGTCAATGAACCTTGAGACTAATACATCATAGGGGAATTGGTAGCTTGGCAACCTTTTGGACTTTAGCATTGTCTCTACAAGGATAAGAACCCAATTAATCTGAGTTTCAGTCTTCATGCCATACACCAGTTGCAAATCATCATTTGTGATTTATGCATGATTAGTAAACCTAGGGGTGAGGATATAGGTGATGATGTAGTGCAACAACCTATCCTCCCTAGTCATGTTTCCAACCCCCAATCTGGTCTTTATTCTAGCTTGAGGATCCAACAACATTTCCTTGTATGTGTCCATTTTGGAATATCCTCCTATCTCCTCTTCAAACTTTCTTACACCTACACAGAAGATTCCAGCCACTGCATTCCATACAGTGTCATCAATTTCCATAGCAACTCCATTCACTTGGGAACAAAGGACACCATCCATACTTGCCTTGGTACAAGTGTAAAACACTTTTACCAACTCAGGGTAGAAAGTACCTTTCATCTCAAGCAAGTTTTTCAGCCCTTGAGCATCCAGCATAGCAGGGAATTCGAATCCCTCATTAACAAACCAATCAAGCTCAAGATACTTGGGAGGCATGACAAGTTTGGTTGCATTAAACTGCATATAGTTTTGTCTCTCAGCTTCAGTGGTGAACTAGGTGTTAAGCATGTTCACATCAGCATTTGAGGATTCTCCAGCTTTTCTTTTACTGGTTTTAGTTCTCTTTAAGGCAGATGGGTTAGACATGGTGACTTTAGAAGTAAAGTAGGGCAAAGGGTTGGTGACAGAGAAGAAAAGACAAAGCAAAAGTGATTTAGTTTTGCTAAGGAGAGAATGAAATTCAGGTGTCAAGATCTTAACTTTGAAAATATGATTTTATAGAGGTTTTGAAGTTTAAATTTGAATTTTTAAAAATTTGTAAGGCTATTTCAAGTTTCAAGAAAGTTTGGATACACTGAACCAAATTTGAATTTTGAATAAGAGATAAGATTGTCCGTTTTGATTCTTGAAAATTGTGCGGATTTGCAGAAATGCCATAGATAATCGATTACAAAATATTGGTAATCGATTATTTCAAGACAAAGTTTGTCTCTGAGCATAGCGTAATCGATTAATATGAGGACGTAATCGAGTACTCCAGAGAGTTTTGAATTTGAAGCAGCTCTCAAGCATTAAGTAATTGATTAACATACATGGTAATCAATTACTCGAGAGAGTTTCTTACTTAAAAATAGCCCTAAGCAACAAGTAATCGATTAATACGACAGTGTAATCAATTACTCCAGAGAGTTTTTGTTTCGGGATTGCATTTGAACATTAAGTAATCGATTAATACGATAGAATAATAGATTACTCCAGAGATGTTTTGGCTCTAAATTGTCTCTAAACCTCAAACAATCGATTAATACATACAATAATCGATTAAAGCAGACAATTATGCAGAGTGAACAGTGTTTTTTATAAGAATTTTGAATTTCTATCATATATGATGCATAGTCAATTTTGAGTGGTATTTCATGTAGTCAGACTAATCATAGGCATGCTATCATATATTAGATTCATCAAGAATGCCTAGCATGTTCCTAAGATCATAGAATCTATATCGAAAAAGGGGTTTAGTAAAAATATTAGTTAATTGATTGTTAGTATCAATAAACTCAATTTTGAGATTACCCTTTTGGATGTGATCCCTAAGAAAGTGATGTATGATCTCTATGTGTTTTGTCCTTGAGTGCATGACTAGATTCTTTGATAGGTTCATTACACTTATGTTGCCATATAACAGGGAAATTTCTGTCAACTCCACACCAAAGTCTTGGAGTTGTTACTTAATCCACAAACTTTGTGCACAACAACTTCCAGCTGCTATATATTCAGCTTCTGCTGTTATAAGAGCAACACAAGATTGCTTCTTACAATGCCAATAGATTAGTGAGCTTCCCAACAAGTGGCATGTTACGCTGGTGCTTTTTCTGTCTAATTTAAATCCTGCAAAATTAGAATATGAGTATCCAATTAAATTCAGTAATGCACCTTTGGGATACCAAAGACCAACTCTTAGAGTTGATTTAAGGTATTTGATTATTCTTTTGAATTCTGTTAGGTGTGAATGTGATTCTTTAGGATTAGCTTGATATCTAACATACAAGCACACACTCAATATTATATTTGGCCTACTTGCTGTCAAGTACAATAAAGACCCAATCATAACCTTGCTACTGGAGCATAGGTCTCTTCATAGTCAATACCCTCCTCTTGGTTGTAACCTTTTGTAACCAATCTAGCTTTGTTTCTGACTATGATGCCACTTTCATCAAGTTTGTTTCTAAAAACAAACTTGGTGCCAATAGGCTTGTGAGAAGAAGGTCTAAGAACAAGTTCCAACACTTCATTTCTCTTGAACTGATTAAGTTTAAGCATCCAATGTTCATCAAGTAAAGCTTCATCAATGTTCTTAGGTTCTATTTGAGAAACAAAAGCCATATCACAACATAAATTTCTGAGTGAAGATCTAGTAGATACTCCCTTAGTAACTTCACCAATTATGTTGTCAATAGAGAGGTCTTTTGCTGTTCTCCAATCCGTAGGCTTTCGAGTAGGTGTTGACTGATCTATTTCTTCATTTGGTTCATCCTTTTCCTTCTCACTTGGTCTATTGATTTTGACATGATCTTCTATAGGACCTGCATCATTATCATAACTTTTTTCCTCTTTTGAGGAGTTAGATCCATGCATAAAGTTATTTTTATTGAAGACTCTATATGCTTTGCTTTGTAATGAATATCCAAGAAAGATAGCTTCATCAGCCTTTGCATCAAAGTTGCCAAGTGATTCCTTTCCATCATTTAAAACAAAACATGTACAACCAAATGCTCTTAGGTGAGAAATGTTTGGTTTTCTACCTTTGTATAGTTCGTAAGGAGTTTTCTTTAAAATAGGCCTTATGAGTAATCTATTGAAAGTGTAGTAAACAATACTCACAGCATCAGCCCAAAAATGTTTTGGCAAATTTGTCTTATTAAGAAGAGTTCTTGCTCTTTCTTCAAGGGATCTATTTTTCCTCTTCACAACACCACTTTGCTGATGTGTTCTTAGAGCTAAAAAATTGTAGTTGATTCCATTTTCTTCACAGAACTTTTCAAAATGCTCATTTTGGAATTCACTACCATGATCACTTTTTATTGAGATAATTTTGCTTCCTTTTTCATTTTGAACAATCTTGACTAATTTTGCTGAATGCAATGAAAGCATCACCCTTGGATCTTAAAAACAAATTCCATGTGAATCTAGAATAGTCATCAACTATTACAAGCCTATAGTAATTGCCTCATAAGCTCATAGTTCTAGAAGGACCGTAAATCCATGTGAAGCAATTCAAGGGGTCTTGAGGTGGAAACAAAGTTTTTATTTTGAAAAGAGATCTTGGTTTGTTTCCCTTTTTGACAAGCATCACATAGTTTGTCCTTTTCAAACTTAAGTTTAGGTAAACCAATGACTAAGTCTTTTCTAATAAGCTTGTTCATGTGATGCATGTTAATGTGACTAGCTCTCCTATGCCACAACCATGATTCATCTATCTTGCTAACAAGGCAATTAATATTATGGATGAATGCATGTTCTATAGAGAGTAAATAGATGTTACCCTTTCTTTTTCCTACTTGGATCACCTCATCGGATTGACCATCACATATCAAGCAATAATTATTATTAAAGAATAACTTTAATCCTTTATCACATAGCTGAGTGATGCTTAGAAGATTGTGCTTTAAACCTTCCACATAGAGTACATTTCTGATCTTGGTTATGAAGTTGTCTCTTATATTGTTTTCTCCTATTATTTTGGTTTTATTGTTGTCTCCATAAGTGACAAATCCTCCATCCTTTAAAGTCAAATTTGTAAGCATGGACTTGTCACCCGTCATGTGTCTAAAGCATCCACTGTCTAAGTATCATAATGATGATTTAGCTCTAAGACACACTTGTAACAATCAAATTAAGTAGCAAAGAAAGGTACCCAATTAAGGTTGGGTCTATAGGGGTTAGCTATTTTTTCTTTTTCTTTGGAACCCAAATGTAGTCTCCAATAGGCACATAGAACCTTCTAGCATAACACTTATGAGATGTGTGACCTTTCTTCATGCAATAATTGCAAGTTATAGATTTTGAAGCTCTTTCAAAATTAGTCATTTGAATATGCTTTATTTTTTAAAAGCCTCTTTGATTCATCTGTTTTGGAGGTACAAACTTGATCTTTCCAAAAGGTTTTGTTCTATGTTTGTAACCCATTCCAGATGTATCTCCAACATACTTTTATACACTTAGAATTTGATCTAAACTGCATTTTCCTCTATAAAGCCTTTTCAAAAGGTCAACCAAGTAAGAATTTTATGAAAGCAATAACATATATTTTTCAGATTGACTCCTTTTGAAATCATTGTTAAGACTTTTGGCAAACGTACCGATTTGTCGTTGTAAGTTACAAAATTTATAAAGATCATCTCCACAGGGACTTGAGCTACTCAGTTAATCCGACGAGAATTTAACAGTTCAATAGTTATGTACAAGTAGGATGAGCCGAATTTCATTTGTATAAGAAAGTAAAGGAAAATAACTGAACTTAGCAAAAATGAAATATACTTATGAGATAGTGGGATTGGATTTCATCATTCTTACCCTTAGTATTCAATTAACTTTTATCATACATAAATCAATTTCTATATTTATTGATGCACACCATTTTACCCCGAATCGATCCCTCGCATTCGAGTTCTAAAGATATCTACCGAATATTGATCCCTCGCATATGAAGTAAATACCCCAACATTATAATCATAATCGCGTGCTTTATGCAATCAGAATGTTATGCCCTATTCCTAGCAACGTAACGTAATAAGTAAAATCATTCGGTTCAAACCCTAAGTTACTTTCCAGTCTCACTTAGGATTTTAATTCATGAAACTAGTGATCAAGTAGAATCAAGCATTAAGCACAAAATGAAATTACCAACAAGCAATAGAAAAGATTAATGCATAAATAAATATTAAAATAGATATGTAGGGATATGAAGATTAAATCCAATCCTTAGAGAAGCTAGCTACTCATAGTGAAGAGAACATCCTCAAGAGAAGAATTGATGAAGGGCCCCATCATCGCTTCTTTCCGGCAGAGTCTCCATACTCAATCTCACTTCTCTCACTTCCCTAACCTTCCTACTACTAATATTTAAGTTCCTAAACCTAAGAAACAAGCTAAGAAGCAAAGGAATGAAGAAATGGGATCCCTTCTCCTCCAATTTCGTGGCCTATTTATAGATTTCCTCTCCTGCCAGCTTCACTCGCCCAGACGACCATTTTCTTCATGTTTTGCTCGCCTGGGCAAGCTTAACTTATCATCTTGGAACTTGTAACTTGCCTAGGCGAGTGAATTGCACTAGGGAGGCTCGCCTAGGTGAGTTAAAGTCTTAGTCTTGAAGAAAGCTTTGGGCTTGGATGAGTTTTTGGGCATGTTTGCTTGTAACACCTCCCAGGTTTGATCTTTTAAGTCCTTCTTGCTTGCTTTGCTTGTTCGGAATTCTTGGAATCTATCAATATACAAGATATGATTGGATTAATCTTTCGAAATATAAAAATAACATTCATACAAGTAATAGATACAAATCAACTAGGTTTAAGGCAAGTTTATAGACAAAGTTAATGAAATCAAAAGATAAGTGTTGTCATTTAAAACATGCTTTTAACTGAAATATGACACTTATCACTCCCCCAACCTAGAATCTTGTTTGTCCTCAAGCAAGGTAAATAAACACTAGGACTATAGTAAATACTTATAAACATGCTTTGTAAAGAATCAAATTTCCAGAGTGATCAGAACATATTTTCAAATAGTCAACCTTGAGAATTTGAAAAAAAAAGATGGAATTCACAAAACCAAATGAGATTAAGATCAATTCACATTTCATTTCTAAAGAACATCATAGGAAACACTGAATTAATTCAAACAGAGGAAAACCTCTCAAATGTGTTTAGTTCTCCCAAGTAGGTGTTTATTCTCAATTGCATCACTGATATATCATAGATCAATTTTGTAGTTCATTTCCCATCAAATCAAAGTACATACTTATCATGGATCATTAGGGCTTTTATGGTTGGGCTTGGCTAGAAAGGAATCTTGGTTTTTTTGGATTTTCAAATGACCTTGGGACTAGGAGAGCAAATAAAGATAAAACAATTAGATCATCACCTCCTATTTTTCTTTCCAAGATATCCATGTTTCTCATATCAATCTTTTCATTCACCCAACTTTGTATCATTTAAAACACAAGGAATTTGTTCTTTTTTTCTTTTTTTCTTTTCTTTTTCTTTCTCTTTTTCTTTCTTTTCTTTTACATGAATAGCAACAACCATATTTAAAAGTCTTTTTTTATCGCATGAGCTTCCCAAAAGATTAAATATTTTCAACAAAATAACACGCCCTTTTGCTCTCCTAACCTAAGGTAAGGTAGGGAATTCTTCTCCTAGGTTAGGGTTCCAACAAAATATCAAGTATTTGGCTCAAAGGGTTTACAAAGGTGAATCATTATATTTTGGGATAGCTTTTTGGCCAGTGGCTTAAACAGATGTTCAAAAAGAAAGAAGGCCTAAATCATATCCATGCATCATATGTTATGACAATTAGAAATTATGCAAAATTAACTATAAAACAGATCGGTGAGGACACTTAATATGATTTCTGTGGTTGCGCACACTCACATAAGAATCAAATCAATGTGTCAAAAAATGCTCTTTATCAATTCCATGTAAAAATACTTGCTTTCATTCGATCTTTGGAAAACATTTCTTTGTTTTTCATTCTCAAAGTTTCAAAAATATCATTTTATGGTGTTCTGATCCAATTCAAAAAGCAAGTTTCAAATTATTTATCTATTGATTCTATTCAAAACACGTAAGTCAGTTGTCCCAAAAATATTTATACAAAAAATATGTACTTTTAAAAAGAAAGAAACTCTGTGTACACAATCAGAGTGCGTCATACCAAAAAGAATTATAAACACACAATTAATTTAAGCAAATATCAAACCTGATAAAGAAAAAAAATACTAAATCTTAAACTACAAAGTGGTAAAGAAATATAAAACAATGTCACTGATTTTTGAAGATCGTGGCTGAGGAGCTTAGTTTTCTCCATTGAGATAATCAACAGGATCTACCACGTTATTCTTCTTCACCTGCTTTGCCTTTTCCTAACAAAATGGACCTGTATCCAAGTTCTAACAAAACAGATGATACTTTCAAAAAGATAAGATATGAACTTTTTTTTAAAAGGACATATAACATTAAAACAACAAAAATGAAGACAAAAATTAAAACACTAGGTTGCCTTTGAGGAGCGCTTCTTTAATGTCTTATTAGTTGGACGCCTTTGTTATGGCTTTGGCTCCCAGCAATTGGATAATAGAGATGAGCCAATGGCTTTTGCATTTTCCTCCAACATTTTCACCAGTTTCTTTTCTTTTTCAGAGAGACTTAAATGGCTTATGACTGGTTTCTTTGAATTTCCTGCAAGAAAAATATTTTTAGCATGTGGAGGTACTGAGTTTACCTTTATTGGTGATTCTTGATTCTTTTCTTCCTCTAACAATTCCTCAAAGAATGATTGCTGGTAAGGAATTTTCGTGAAAGCATCTAGCTGTTGGAGATAATCAAAATTATCATTGTCTTCAGATTCACTCATCTCCTCAAATGCTTCAGCTGATATTTTCTCTAAACAATCTTTTCCTTGAGCCAACCTCTTGGAGTCAGAAATTACTTCATCCAAGACATCCACTCTAAAACACTCCCTTGGTTCTTTTGGATTTGCTGAAAAAGATCCACTGTTATACTCAGATAGTTGTTTTGCAAGCTGTCCAACCTAAACTTCAAGATTTTTGATGGAAGCCTCAGTGTTCTTTTGATTTGTAATGGACATCTGCATAAACTGAGTTAAAGTATCTTCCATTTTTGAAATTTTGTCAGGCTGAGCTTCTTGTTGTTGTGGTGGACCCCTACTTGAAGAACCTACATAAGAGTTGTTAGAGGGCCCTACAAAAGAAGAGTTAGTGGGACCATAATATGCATTATCATTTTGCGGCTTCCAGCCATAAGGCTTATTTGAACCTGGACCACCTCGGTAACCTTGGTAATTTGCTTGGATGTTCTGTTGAGGTTTGGTCTGATCCTGCATATAATAAGCCTCCTCTTCTTGTTGGCAACCATGAGGTGTTTGCTGAAATTGTTGAGGAAGTTGGCCTATCTGTTTTGTTAAGGCCTCTGTTTGTTGAGTCAAGAGCTTATTCTGAGTTAGAATTGCATTTTGAGTATCCAGCTCCATTATACATTTCTTTTGAATCGGAGATCTATCATGGTGAGACTGGTAATCACTGGATGCTATAGAGTCAATGATTATAATTGCTTCCTCCGGGCTCTTTGACATCATTGTACCTCCAGCTGAGGCATCAAGAATCATCTTTGTCTGAGGTCTCAAACCACTATAGAAAATGTGTAGTTGTGCAGCATCATCAAAATTGTGGTTTGGGCATTTCCGCAGTAATGATTTGAATCTCTCCCATGTTTCACAAAGAGATTCATTAAACCCTTGGGAAAAAGTAGCAATGGCTGATTTGGTGCTTATGAATCTAGAGGGTGGAAAGAATCTGGCAATGAATTTCTCCTCCACTTCTTCCCAAGTGCTAAGACTTTTAGTTGGTTGGGATTGAAGTCAAGTCTTTGCCTTACCAGTCAAGGAGAACGGTAAAGTGTAACACCCCGTGTGCACCCGGCGTATTATCATTATACAATATCAAAGTAACGCAGCAAGCATGGAAAATGAACAGTAAAGGAAGCATGAATTCACTGCAATATATATACTATATACATATATGGTGAATCTCTGTCATATACAGGCCAAGTTCCTCTAAATATACAAGTGACCCCTCAGGGTATCAAAATACAACCAAAATAATCAACATGGGAGCCAACAAGCTCCAGTCATCTAAACCTAGGGTTATCTTCACTCTATCCCATCTCAGGCCTTTTGCCTTGGGATCTCTCAGTGACGGTAGTCTCGGTACCTGCAACATAGCCCCAAGCAGGGGTGAGATAATTATCTCAGTAAACTCAGGGTTTTCAGAGGTTTCCCTCTCCCTGGTTCACTTCCCAAAACATA
>PYAF01002009.1:51333-72949 GCA_007407185.1 Glycine tomentella | reverse complement strand
ACAGTGAAAATTCCTCTGAAAATCGCGAAATCCCTTTATATAGGGGGCCTGACCGACATGTGGCGCCCTTGGCGCCACTTTGGCGCTCTTGGCGCCAGTTTCCAGTGCATTTGGCGCCCTTGGCGCCATCCTGGCGCTCCTGGCGCTAAAATCCAGCATCTGTGGCGCTCCTGGCGCCACTTTGGCGCTCCTGGCGCCACTTTGGCGCTCCTGCGCCAACTTCCAGCACCTGTGGCGCTCTTGGCGCCACTCTGGCGCTCCTGGCGCCAGACTCCGTCGCTAAAAAATCCGTCGCTAATTTCGTCGCTAATTCTGTCGCTAAATCCGTTACTAAGGCTTTTGCGACGGAATTTTATAAATTTTAAATTTTATTTCTTTTATTAAAAGTCTAGGTTATTATATAAAGCTTTGAGATAAATAGCTTCAGCATCTGCATCAGAGGCTCCCATGGTACTGCACAGCTCCATGAAGGCAGACAAATGAGTGTATGGATCTTCATGATCTAGTCTAGCAAATGGATGTGATCCAATAAGACTGAAAAATGCGGGCTTCAATTCCACCACCTTCTTACTGAAAGGAGGAATGACTATGCTATTGTAATGCTTTGGTCTTTGTTGATACGCATAGTCACCAAGAGTGCTCCATGGTGGTCTATTTTCTTCTCCCTCTCCTTTATCAGCCATAATATAATTTACAGTTGGCTTTACTAGTGAAGGAGAATCAAAGTAGAAGAAGATTTACTCGGTAGCTTTTTGGTTGTTTATTTCTTTTCCTTTATGGTCTTGGTAATTTCTAAATTTAATAACGATGTATCTGCAAGAAATTTACCTCAAAAGGAAAAACGACAAACTTGTAATAATTTGTAAGCACCGAGGTTAGGGAAAATAAAATAAAACACAAGAGAATTTGTACAAAATTAAAGAAATGAAAGTAAAGAAAACGTCTTATTCAACTGAACAATTAAATTTGAAAGAACTAAGTGAGCGACTCAAGTCCCCGGCAACGGCGCTAGTAACTTGTTAAGACTTTCAACAAGCGTACCGATTTGTCGTTGTAAGTCACAAAATTTATAAAGATCGTCTCCACAGGGACTTGAGCTACTCAGTTAATCCAAAGAGAATTTAACAATTTAATAGTTATGTACAAGTAGGATGAGCGGAATTTCATTTGTTTAAGAAAGTAACGGAAAATAACTGAACTTAGCAAAAATGAAATATACTTATGAGATAATGGGATTGGATCATTCTTACCCTTAGTATTCAATTAACTTTTATCATGCATAAATCAATTTCTATATTTATTGATGCACACTATTTTACCCTGAATTGAACCCTCGCATTCAAGTTCTAAAGATATCTACCGAATATCGATCCCTCGCATATGAAGTAAATACCCCAGCATTATAATCATAATCGCATGCTTTATGCAATCAGAACGTTATGCCCTATTCCTAGCAACGTAACGTAATGAGTAAAATCATTTGGTTCAAACCCTAAGATTACTTTCCAGTCTCACTTAGGATTTTAATTCATGAAACTAGTGATCAAGTAGAATCAAGCATTAAGCACAGAATGAAATTACCGACAAGGAATAGAAAAGATTAATGCATAAATAAAAATTAAAAGCGATACATAGGGATAAGAAGATTACATCCATTCCTTAGAGAAGCTAGCTACCCATAATGGAGAGAACCTCCTCAAGAGAAGAATTGATGAAGGGCCCCATCATCGCTTCTTTCCGTCAGAGTCTCCACACTCAATCTCACTTCTCTCACTTCCTTATGTTGATTCCAAGTGAAGCTTTATGAAGATTGGAAGCCTTTGCCAAGATTTGTTTTGAGCTTCAAACATGCTTGAAGACTTGGAATTTTATGTAAAAGGAAAGCCATATGATTGATCCATGCATTCACTCATTCATTCATCTAACTAAGTATTTTTTCATGAAAGTCCACCTAAGCTTTTAACATTTAACTAAACGTTTTCATGTGAAATCAAAGGTTTTGGAAAAATGAATTTTGTACTGGTTTAATCGATTATTTTGTTCTTGGTTAACTTGGGAAAAGTTTTTAAGAACAAATAATCGATTACCAATGTAATCGATTACTTATCAGATTAATCGATTATTTGACCTTCGTTTACATATAAACTGCCTTGATGAACACGTTAATCGATTACCAACAAGTAGTAATTGATTACATTGCTATACATGAGTTTAAGTCTCTCTGGAAGAATCGATTACCAAAGAACAGTAATCGATTACACAGGCTAAACTGAAAAAGCCATCTTCCTATCATAATCGATTACCAAATTCAGCAATCGATTACACTTTATGTTAATGCATATAAGGTTTGCTGCATTAATCGATTACCAATAATAATAATCGATTACATAGTTCAATATGATTTCTAAAGCTTCCCGGTTTAATTGATTACAAGAATCAGTAATCGATTACACAGTGTATTTCAAGTTTATGAAGCTTCCTGTCTTAATCGATTACAAGACGGAATAATCGATTATTTTGTTCGTTGCTCATGTCCAGATTCTTGTAGAACACTTTCATCGATTACAAGGTTGATTTAATCGATTACATGAGTGAAATAATCAATTATTTGGCACGTTTAATCGATTATTGACAGTTACAAAAGTTTGTTATAAATAGAACCTTGGCTCAGCTTGTTTTGTAACTTGATCAATTCGTATTCTGAGCACACATAAGTTTTCTAAACACGTTCTAAGTGATTTTTCTGGGTTCTATGAGTTCTTGCTTTCACTAAAACACTTATGGGTTTTTGAGTGATTCTTTCAAGTAAGAAGTTTCTTTTAAAGGTTAAGGAAGGAGATGTTCTGAGATTAAATTTGTATTTCAACCAGGTTTGTTCATTCATGTGCATATCATTCACTGGATCATCAGGTGTTTTCTTTCCTTAATTGATTGGTTGTAATTTTGTTTACAAATTTGTGCTGTATTGGCTATTGTAATTTTGATTCTTAAAGCTTGGGACTAGAGAAGGGTTCTCTAGCTTAAAGATCAGAGTAGTGTTCTCTGGATCTTTCTCCTTAGATTTCTAATAGAGTTTTAGATTTCTGTTCTTTGTCTAGGGTTGATAAAAAGGAGATTCTTGTAAAAGCTTGTCAGAATATTTTTATAATAGTGGAACTCTAACCTAGTGTTGGTTGAAAGAAACTGGATGTAGCTTCATGATTTGAAGTGGACCAGTATAAATTGTTTATCTTCTTGTTTCTATATTTCTTATCTCATCATATTCATTATTGTTAATTCTTTGAATCATATTCATTGTTCAACAAGATTTGTTTTGATCTATTGAATTCTTGGACTGAGCTATTTGATTGAGTAAAAGGTGTCTTGGTTTTAAAAGTGATAAAGATCTTGAAAACTCTAATTTGAAATTGATTTTAAAATACCAAGGTTCAACCAATTCACCCCCCCTCTTGGTTGTTGTGAAGTATTCCTATTATTTTCACCTTAACCTTCCTACTACTAATATTTAAGCTCCTAAACCTAAGAAAAAACCTAAGAAGCAAAGGAATGAAGAAATGGGATCCCTTCTCCTCCAATTTTGTGGCCTATTTATAGATTTCCTCTCCTACCAGCTTCACTCGCCCTAGCAACCATTTTCTTCATGTTTTGCTCGCTTGGGCGAGCTTAACTTATCATCTTGGAACTTGCAACTCGCCTGGGCGAGTGAATTGCACTAGGGAGGCTCGCCTGGGCGAGTTAAAGTCTTAGTCTTGAAGAAAGCTTTGGGTCTGGATGAGTTTTTGGGCCTGTTTGCTTGTAACACCTCCTAGGTTTGACCTTTTAAGTCCTTCTTGCTTGCTTTGCTTGTTCGGAAGTCTCAGAATCTATCAAAATACAAAATATGATTGGATTAATCTTCCGAAATATAAAAACAACATTCATACAAGTAATAGATACAGATCAATTAGGTTTAAGGCAAGTTTATAGACAAAGTTAATGAAATCAAAAGATAAGTGTCGTCATTTAAAACATGATTTTAACTTAAATATGACACTTATCAATCATCAAACTCTTTTTGTAAAGCTTTGCATTTATCTACATTTGATGAAGAAAAGGCACATAGACACCCATTAGCTTTGTGGCTTGAAACAAGTTTCTCATTCTCTTCTTTCAAGTTACAAAATTCAGCTTGCATTGAAGAAAGCTTAGTGGTATGCCATTTAAGGTTACCTTTTAGCTTATTGTTGGAGATTGCAAGTTTTTTAGCCTCCTCATGCATCTCATTAAAAGCATCAATAAGTTAATCAAGTTCAAGATTTACTTCTGATTCAACATTTGAGAATTCTTCATCTTCATCAATTGTTGATGTTAGACATACATTAGCTTCTTCATTCTCACTAGAAGATTCAGAATTTTTTTATGCATTTTCTTCCCATGCAATGTAGGCTTTCTTTGGTTTTCTTTATTTCTACTTTCTTCTCATCTAACTGCTTCTTTAAAAATATAGGACATTCAGATTTAATATGGCCCTGCTTACCACATTCAAAGCAGTTGTAGTTGGTGTTATTGTTGTTGTCACTGACTGAGTATTTTTAGTTTAATATTTTTCTATTCTTCTTAGCTTATTTGAATTCTCTTGGACATTTATTTTCTCACTCTAACTCAGTTTTTGTCTTAGGAAAACAAGTGGGCTTAATTGATAATTGTTGCTTATTTTTGGATTTTTTGCTTACTTGACCTATCTTCCTTGTGTAGGACCTAGAGAGCTCTACAAAACTCCAAATGGCACATATGAGTAGTCCCTAGAAAGATAAGGAAAAGATCTACAACTTTGTCAAAAATAATCCGAGGCCCATTCTATCATTTTGAGGGTCATTTTAGACTTTGAAGTCAGAACCCCTGCACTTGAATTTTAGACTGCAAATTGGTTTAATTAATAATTAGTTAAATTAGATGGGCCTAATCATGACCCATCCTTTCCTACTGACTCAATCAATATATTTTCGTGCAATTATTTAGTGAAGAGACACACTTTATTTTTTGAGCACAAACAGAATTTGTAGTTTCTTTTAGAAGTTTTCATAATTAAAATCTTTTTCTTTCATTTTTTTCTCAACTGTTCATTGTTCTTTATTTTTCTTCTTCCTTTCATCTCTATTTTTTTTATTTTTCTCATACAAATTTCATGGCTCTTACATTGATGATGATCATGGAAGGCTAAATAAATAATCAATCAATCTAAGGATCCAGTCCAGGCAAGGAGAATTTGAATTCTGGTTTGGTATTCTAATTTCTATGTGAATGTTCATCTTCTTCTTCAATCCTCTTTTCGATTTTCATGATTATGGATATGTTTAGTATTGAAAACGAATTACGTTATAGATTTATTTTCTAATTTTGAATTTTAATCATAGATTGTTTGGATGATATTTCAATCCGATTTGTGATTTCAATTGATTTAAAAGTTAATTCGATTGAACTACTTCTAATGATATTGAATGAACCTTCATAATATAATCATTATATGAGAACTATGATAATTTATATTGCTTGGTTTGGTGAATTAGATTGATATTCTTGAATATGTTTTACAACACCTTTTATCAATTTTGTTAGTTTCTGCATTTTCTTCAATTCTTGTTTGTGTTTCTACAATTTTTATTCATTGCCTACAAACTATTCGATTAAAATTCCCCTATTATTTATTGGTGAATTGAAGTTGGAACCAAATTGATCGTGTCTCCGAGTCGACCTAGGTTAATATAGCGTAGTTTAGTTATTTTGTAGCGATTCGACAGTCGTTATCAGTCACTCCTTTTGTTGAACTTTGTGAACTTTCTGTTCTTATTCTTCTTCATGAATTTGCTGAATCTTTTGAATATTAGGTTCAAATTCTCATCACATTCATCTTCACTTGAGTCTTCTTCTTTTTCCATATTTGAGGATGCAACTTTCAAGGTAATACTCTTTTGTTTCTTGTATGCATCTTCTGCATGTGCTAATTGAGACATTTCTAATTCATACTCAAGTAACTTACCAAATAGTGCAGTCATGGACATCTTTGATAGATCTTTAGACTCCTTGATTGTTGTAACCTTTGGTTGCCATGGTCTTGCTAGGCATTTCATGATCTTGATGTTTAATTTCTTCAACATCAAATATCTTTCTAAGACCAAAAATATGATTTACAATGTGAGTGAATCTTGTTTGGAGTTGAGATATGTTTTCAGTTGTGTTCATCTTGAACATCTCATACTCATGAATTAAGGCATGCTTCCTTGATCTTGTAACTTCATATGTACCTTCATGAGTAATTTCCAACATTTCTCACATCTCCTTTGCACTCTTACACCTAACAATCCTAAAAAATTCATCAGATGATAATGCAGAAGTTATCATATTCTTTGCTTTGAAATCATATTGAACTACTCTCTTTTCTGCATCTGTCATCTCATCTCATTCTTTGGGAATCATTTCATTATCAACAATTTTTATTAGAATCAAAGGACCTTTTCCTATTGCATTCCATGCACCGAGGTTATTTGATTGAATGAATATTTGCATTCTGTTTTTCCAAAAATCGAAATGCTCTCCTTCAAACATCGGAGGACGATTGAGGGAGGCACCCTCTTTGAAGGTAATTTGTGTAGTATTCATTTTCGTTGAAAAAAGATAGTGATTTTGAATAACTCAAGAACCAACTCTTGATACCAATTGAAAAATAATATGAACACACACAATAACCAAGAGGGGTGAATTGGTTTAAACTTAATATTTTAAAATCTTTAAAACAATCAGAGTATTAAGGATCGTATCATAAACAACCTTTGAAAAACTTTCAGTCAATCAAATACCAAACTTTAAAGAAAGTAATAGCTGAAAATATATTTTTGTTAATTCTGAAAAGATTATCCAAATGAATGACAATCAATGACAGCAAGAAGATATAAAGAGAAAGTATTTAACACCAAGAAATATATTGGTTCACTTCTCACCTTTGAGAAACTACATCCAATTTCTTCTAACAAACTTAGTTAGAGTTTCACTATGCACAATATTCTTTTCTTACAAGCTTACAACAATTACCTTTAATCAAACCTAGATTAAGACCAAAAATCTAACTCCCTTAGAATCCTAGTGATCAAGACATAAAGAATCCCCTCTCTACTCTTCCCTCTAGAGAAACCTACTTTATACAAGCCTTAAGAAATCTATTGTAATAGTTACAAACAAACTGAAATTCTAAAACGAATTACAAACAAAGTTTAATGGAGAGAGACAACCTGATGATCCAATGAGTATGAATGCATATGATTTACCAATCTTGGTCCAGGTTGAATAAAAATAAATTTTAGAGCAATCTCTCCAAGAACTTCTTTAGTATCTTGCCCAAAAAGATATCTTTCAAAGTAACATGAAAATTTAGAATTGTGGGGCAAAAGCTCAGTAGCTCAAAGTATCTCTTCACTCTTCCAAAAGCTTTTGAAATCTATGAAATTTCGTTGTGAAATAATATGTTTATTTCAAAAGACCCAACAATTATTTATAGAAAATTGTTGTAACTGAATGTAATTGATTAAATCATCAATGTAATCGATTAATTTCACTTATGTAATTGATTAATAAAATATTTAATCGATTAAAGTGTTCTTGAACTTTCTGGAAAAGATTCATGTGCAAAGTTATCAATTAATTCATCATGTAATCGATTAACACAGGAAGTCTTGTTTGAAAAACGTGCCAAGTAATCGATTATCACCATATCGTAATCGATTATCATAGGAAGACTTGTTTTGTGATTGTGCAGTATAATCGATTTCGATATTGATGTAATGATTAAAGTGTTCATCAAAGCATAAGTAATAGATTACCAGAAGTTGGTAATCGATTAAATCAGTGCGAAATAGTTTTTTCAAAACTTTAAGCAATGAGCACTTGGCTTTTTATGCAATCATGAAAACTTAATGTTTTTTCACAAAACATATGCTTTTATGAAAACCATGAATGCAAGCAAATGAATGATATTTATGCAATGCAATGGATCATAAGATGAAACTCTTAGACATCTAAAAATTACATATGTCTTCAATTGAATGGCATGTAAAAGGCTATAACTTATCCAAGACTAAAAGTCTCAGCATCTTGATCCTCTTCAAGCTCCCCATGTGTCTAACATAAATCTAATATGAATATATGTCTAACAAGGTCAAATTGTACCGTAATTGGTTCCCTAAATTTCCCATTAAATTTTTTGTTACAAGCCCTTTTACCATACTTCAAAAATAGTTCTTTCAGCAACCATCCTATTTTGTTTTGCCTTTAAAATTTGAAGGTAAACTCTATAACTTTTCTAATATACATGGTTAAAAATGATTTTCTCTCTAGTTTAAATAAATGTAAACACATTTTAAGGATGATCACCACAGAAGTAAAGGACTTCGAAAAACCACACTCTGCCAGACTTAAAATGCACAATAGAACAATCTCCTTGCAAGTCACGAATGAGACTTAATTTGACATCATCTCTATAGGCTCCAATAGAGAAGTTGCATTTTTTGTCTGGTTAAAAAAAAGATCAGTTTCACAAAACACTAATTGGTAGATTTTGCGAAAATTTCAAAACGTTTAGACTGGTCCGAAGAAGCCAAATTTTCAGCTAGTCTCACCACCATTGTGGCTCAAAATTTTGAATTCAAAACTTGTACAAAACAAAATTGGAAAAAATTGGGCAAAGTCGTATTTGGAGTTCTCCCAAAGAAAAATCAAGCAAAAAAAAAGAAGAAAAATCATGCGTGCAATCAATTTCAAGACAGTTTCACAACCAAAAATTGTTTTCTCTACAACTCATTTTTCTCTTCAAACAAAATTTTGTCCAAAGCAGGTAAATGGAGGTTCATTATTGCCATGGTTACCTCCTCCCAAAGGTAACCATGTGGTTGAATTCACACAAAAAACTCTCCATTTCCTTGTGTAAGCTCTAGACAAAAATGGAGAGGAAAGGTGAAGGAAGACAAGCCTTCTCTTGAGCTCTAGCACTTGGCACCACAAGCAATGAGATGAAACAAAAGTCCTTCCTCCTTAGACTTCAAAGCTCATGACCACATAACATAACAATGGAGGAAAATGAATTTCTTTGTCTTAGGTGGGTGTGGGTGAAGGGTGAGTGAAAGAGAGAAAGAGAGAGAGAGAGAGAGAGAAAGAAAGTTTGAGAGTGTTGCATAAGTCACAAAGGAAACTTGAAAGTGTGATGTTATGTTGATGGGGGTTGGTCGTGGGTTGTGTCAAGGGGAAAGGGTTAGTAGAACTCCACATGTCCACTTGTGCACATGTTGGGTGACATGTGTTCAAGTAGGTGTCAACAAGAGGAGTTTAATTGCGTAATGTAATTTTACACCATGAAATTATACCGCAGTGCGATTAAATTTTATAAAACTTTAACTACAAGAATAAAATCTATACCAATTGATAAATTATAATTTATTTGTAAAAATTCATTTACAAATAAAATTTATTGAGTACTAAATTATCGTAGAAACTTATAATTAAAGTAATTTAATCAAATGTCAAACAAAATAATTTAATCACACATTAAAACCATATATTTAAAATAACTCTGCACACAATTAACTATACAAGAAACACTCACAAACAATTACTCAAAAAGAATTAAATATCTACACATAATTGAGTTGTAATTTTTAGGGTGCTACAAAATCAAATCAAGATTCCATTTGTCTTCCCTACAAACATAAATGATCATAAGGTGTTGGTCATCGTTAAATCTTTTCCAAGTGCACCAAATTGTCCAAGTAGTTTAAAACGGTAAATCTGAGTGTTGAGTGCACAGGGACTTTGATTGTACTCAAAGTTCGTATACATCTAATTTGAAGCAATTAAAGGATTAGCTTTTGGTATTTGCAAATAATAATACATGTAAATATAAATTCAAGGTAAAATAAATTACGAAACAACTTATATGCAAGAGAGGAAACACAAACACTCGGAGAGTGAGTGGACGGTGATTCAGAGTACGGAAAATGTTGGGGGTCAACTAACTAAAACTACTTTTGACGCAATATTGAAGATTTTTCGCCATTTAACATTATTTTATGTATTACCTTCATCTCTTAACCTACTGTAACCGTGAAAGAGCCTAAATCACCTAAGTTCACTCCTAATCCCTCAAGAGCTACATTAAATAATTTGCATTAAGAGTAAAGATGTATGTTTTAGGCTAAACAATATCATTCTATCCCTATATATGAATTATCTAGATGTTCTTTTCCAATTATTAGGATCTAAACATTTTCCAATGCATAAATCCCATAGCACTACATGCACATGGATGATCGAACCACAAACATGATAATAAACTCAGAAAAAAGACAATATTGCGAAAATAACATTAAATAAATAGTGAGAATCATTACATCAAGAGTGTTTGGTTGTTGAGCTCCCAACAATGGGTGGTTTAGCCTCTCATTGTCATGAAAGGCTTACAAAAACAAGGGAAAACAAGATAATATGGAAGGAAATGGGAAAACAATGGTGTAGAGGAAGGTCCTATCGAGTGGATTCTTCTCTCCTTTGTGCCCTAGGTTTTTGCTCTGCTTGCTGAACTAATAGATTAGTGTTTCTCCTTCCTTTTATCTTCAAAACTCAGCTCAGTTTATGTTTTTCGATACTTAGCACGCAAGTGCGCGCTAAGCGCACCTGCAGAGTCCAACTGGATAAGTGGTAATGCGCTAAGCGTGCCTATCACGCTAAGCGAACCTATCACACTGAGCTTGCTACTCTAGATCCTCAATCCATCTTCCAGGTCTCAAAGACTCTTGCTCAAATCAAATCATTTAACTGTACTTGTTAAAGGATTAGGATTGGTGTTAAGTGTTTTAGCTTCTATCACTTGAGGGATCAAGGTTAGAAGATTATTGTGAGTTGAGATGACATTGGAGCTTCCTTAAGTAGGGAAAAACTTTTATTCTTGTTGAGATGTTGGTTTGGTATCACCATTATCCCCAACTATTCTATTTAATTGGTATTTGCAACCTTTTCATTCTATGTGTTTTTTAATTACTCGTGTGAAAATTTGTCCTATTTTTACATTGTTCTTAGTTCATAGACTTTAAATTCTGCATTTATTCCATTAAACAAATTATTCCATTTGCTTAGAACTTGGTTTTACCCAAATTGTTTAACACAAGCTCAGTCTTTGTGGACTCGACACTCGGTCTAATCGTTTTATTTACTACTTGTGTGATTTGGATCCCTTGCCAATCGAGTTAACACTCACCTTGGAAGGTTTTGTTGTTGAGAAGAGCAACACATCATCTATGAAGAACAAACGAGAGAGGCTTGGCCCACCTCTAGACAAAGAAATAGGAGCTCAATCACCATTCACGACAACTTCATTGATTTTAGCCCCTAATATTTCCATATAAAGAACAAATAGATATGGGAAAAGAGGATCCCCTTGCCTCAAACCTCACTTTGGAAAGAAAGTCAGAGATCTACTCCCATTCTAGAGAATAAACATAGAGGTAGATGAGACAAACGTTGTAATCAATTTAACCACATTATCTAGGAACCCATAGTCAATGTGAAATTTTTGTAGATAGGGCCACTCAGCTTTGTCATAAGTCTTCTCTAGATCAATTCTGAAAATAACATCACCTTTTTTCCTCTTATACCTAGACAAGTTATTAATCACTCTTACATCTTTGACAATCATACCAAATCACACAATTAGCATAAAATAGAAAGTCCAAGTATTGTTTTCCCAAAGGACTTGTGCAATATTTGACAATTTATACACTTTTTACTTAGTAGAAAAATATATAGTAAATTTAAATTAACAATGATTAAGATTTGAAGTTTAAGGTGAAGAGTTGAAATAAAACTAATACAAGGGGTTTTTGATTCTCAAAGATATAGGTTACAAACAATAGTTACACAAAACACAATAAAAGAAAATGATTGGGGTTCGACTTCACTAAATCATTCTCTCATGCATAAACAAGCTATTAATCTATGTTTATCATTCCTTTGTTATCATCAACTCATAAAATGCCCAATCCCTAATTCCTTACTAGAAGAGCCTTAAGTACCATGACTAAAGTACTAATCCCTTGCATAGTTTAGCCAAGTTACTCGCTTTAAGAAAAAGAGTCAAATGTGACTAATGGGTCTTGCTTTATTCCTAGCAACAATACCAATTAGGTGCTATTCTCCGGTTCATATTTCAAATACATTTTCCAATTGCATTTAAACCATAAAATCAAGCAAATGGACGATGAAGTCAAAGCAAGCATTAAGCAAAGAAGAAAGCACTTAACATTGAACAATAAATATTTATTAATAATTTAAGATATACACGAGTTTGGGTTTAGTTACACCAAACCCCAATCAAAGGGAAGCTCAGCTACTCATGGGTGACATGAGCTTAACAAATGGTGAGGAGAAGAAAAAGGTGGAAAATTGAGGAAGGAGAGAGTCCCATGCAGTTCCTCACTTCCAAAACCTAGCTTTTTCGAAGAACATAATGTTTTGATCTCTTTCCAAAAAGTCCCTCTAATGGCTTTGTCTTTTTCTCATTAAGTGACTGTGCAACATTTTTTGCCCAGCAAGCCAATATTCTAGTTTGGCTAGAGCTCCAATAATAAGTACTGAAACTGCATAGTTGGGGAGAGATAGCCTTGTGTTGGTTGGGCTAGAAATGTCTTTAAAATGAGTTGCTTTCTAGAAGAATTATGGTTGGGTGAGACAGTTGCTCTTTGGACTGGGAGCATCTCAGAATCTTTTTATTTAATTCAATTCTATCGATAACCAGCATAATAATATTTATTTAAGATATATATTATAAAATAATAATTTGATTCTCTATTATAAGACAATGAAAGTTAATTAATTTAAATTAATTTATCAATAATATCATAAATAAATTTTTTTAAAATTATGATAGAGATAACAATTAAAATTAATTTGTAAAAATGAGTTTTGTTACAAGAAAGTTTTAAATTACTTATTCATTATATCATAATGTAAATTAGTTTTAATTTCAATTTTTTATGATAGAAACTACAATTATCATTTACGGGAAATAAGTATTTTCTATGCCATCATGAGTGAATCGTTACGCGAAAAAAAGTTATTTTAAAAAAAATATTTAACACATTTACATATCAAATAATCAAAAATATGTTTTTTACATTTTTTTCATATAAAATAATGTGTAAATAGCAGTAAAATGGAATGGTGACATTTTATTAAAAAAATATTTATAGTTTTATTATTTAAATTTAAGTCAATATTTAAAATTTTTAAACTCTTTTTATTGAATTCAATTTTTACAATAACCATCATAATAATCTTTTGTTAATATATTTATTAGAAAATAATAGTTTAGTTATTTGTTATAGGACAACTAAAATTAACTAATTTAAATTAATTTATCAACAATATCATAAACAAAAATAGGTTTAGTCATGAGATAGATAAAAAATTATAATTAATTTATAAAAAAAATTTGTTACAATAAAGTTTTTAATTACTTATTCACTATATCATAATGTAAATTAGTTTTAATTTAATTTTTTAATGATAGAAACTACAATTATCATTTATGAAAAATAATTTTTCTCTAATATTTAACATAATTACATATCAAACAATCAACAATATTTATTTTTTATTAAATATATTATTTGTTTTAAAAATTTTATCATATAAAATAATATGTAAATAATAAAAAAAGTGACGACATTTAAAACAAATATTTATTGTTTTATTATTAAAATTTCATCAAGTTTTAAAAATTTTAAACTCTTTTTTATTTAATTCAATTATTATAATAACCAACATAATAACATTTAACTAATATATTTATTAAAAAATAAAATTTTAATTTTTTGTTATATGACAACCAAAGTTAACTAATTTAAATTATTTATTATAGAGTTTCATATCTGTCAACTAATATTATACTTTAAATCATTAGTTAATTGTAACTTTTTCAATTTGATTCAATCAAAGTTTAAACTCTAGTTTTATTACTTTTTTGTGTGATGATGTTATGTTTTGTAAATAATATTATCAAATTTATCTATAACATTTTATTATATTAAATGTCTTTAAAATGAGTTGCTTTCTAGAAGAATTATGGTTGGGTGAGACAGTTGCTCTTTGGGCTGGGAGCATCTCAGAATCTGGATGGCTACTTACCCTTCTAGCTGGGCATGATACACTCTGTCTAGCTACGTCAGAACTGAAAATATTGATTCATCCTCCTTCAACAAGAAGCTTCCAAACCTTTGTTTAAAACATAAGAAAACATAAAAAAAAAAATTGATTCTAAAACCTAAACATACTTGAAGGATTCCTAAAAAAGCTAAATTCTAACTAAAAGAAGAGAGAAACAAGACTCTAATTTAGGAAAAGGTAAGATAAATGCAATTATGTGTACCACAAAGGTAATCAAATAATGCAATTATCAATGACCTCTTGCAAGATGATAACATTATCACATGTGCTTCTCCCTGGGATAAAGCTGCTCTAGAGAGGGTTAACCAAAGTCTTTAGGAAAGATCTTAACCTAATAACAAGCAATTTAGATATCAACTTGTGAATTACATTACCCAAACTAATGGGTCTAAAGTCCTTTATATATTTAGGGGTGTCCACTTTCTTAATTAGCACAACTAAAGTTTCATCAACCTAAGGATTAAAGGTGCCACTCTCAAAGGCATTCTTCACAAAGAGCCAAACATCATCCCCAATAACATCCTAGAATAACTTGTAGAAGATAGGTTAAATTTTATTGATTTTTCTTCTCACAACAGTTTGGGCATGAAAGAAATTTGAATTCTTGCTTCCCAACCTCATCCAACCTTCTCTGGTTTTCTGGTACCAAAGAGTCTCCTCTTAGAAAAGCATTGTTTCATAATCCTTCTGAAGCTTGTGATAGTAAATAAAAAGGGAGGCATAATCCACATTCTCCAATGATCTTTCAATACCACAAATTCTGGACTTAAGCTCTCTTTTACGTCGAAAAATATTGCCAAATATCTCTTTGTTAAAGATTTTGGAATCATTTTAACCTCCTCCAAGGCCCTTGCAATATTTCCTCTTCTTCTAAAATAGGCATAACCAACTAAAGACCTATAGTTCTAGTTGGTACACAAGGCAACTTCAAAGCAAAAAGGACGAGCAACACTAAGACCTATAGTCAGAGTGACACTTCGACAAGACCTCAACAATAGCTTCTAGGAATTGCATTGTCCAATTGAGATCACATAAACTTTTGTCAAGCTTTTTATGGACGAAATACTACCCATTTGAGTTATGTGCCAAGTAAACCTTCCTCCCAAAAGCTCTACATCTTTAATGGATACTTAACATTATGTAGCTAGTATATTATTTTAAAATTTTAATGATTATAGTATGTGAACTTTAGTGTAATTACTTTCATATGTTAGAAAATGATGTACCAATATTGTTAAAAAATAGTGTTAAATATAAAGCGATGAACAATTTATTATTATGTTACAATAACAATTGGTAATATTATTTTATAATAATACTAAATAGAAATATAAATAAAATACGAAACAAAATTTAATAAGAAAATTATTATTTTAAAATAATATAACATAATAATTATTTGGGATGTAATGATAAGTGAGCTAGGGTCAATGCCGAAAGGCAAGGTGTCAGGTCTTCACCCGGATTTGGTGACAAATATGCAAGGGTCCCAACATGCAGATGGACGAGCTGGCGGGCAAACACCGCCCAGGGTTTAGGATGAAATTGGGAAGCTGAAACATAGGAACATTAACGAGTAAAATGAGGGACTTAGCAAATGTTTTTGCCAGAAGGAAAGTGAATATTGTTTGCTTGCAAGAAACTAAGTGGGTTGGAGAAAAGGCCAAGGAAGTGGAGGGCACCGATTTCAATTTGTGGTATACATGTACAACCAAGAGTCGAAATGGGGTTGGAATTATGATTGATAGAAGTTTCAGAGATAAAGTTGTTGATGTCAAAAGGAAAGGCAACAACATTATGATGATTAGGCTTGTAGTGGAGGATCTAATTTTAAACATCTTTAGTGTGTATGCACCCCAAGTTGGACTACAATCAATTGAAAAGAACCAATTTTGGGAAGACTTGGAAGAGATTCTGAGAGGGATACCACGAGAGGAGAAGATCTTCCTAGGAGGAGATCTAAATGGTCATGTTGGTAAAAATAGTGGAGGTTTTGATAGAATTCATGGTGGTTTTGGCTATGGAACGAGAAATGAGACTAGAGAATATGTCTTGAATGTTGCACTAGCTTATGATTTGATGCTAGCGAACACTTTTTTCGAAAAAGGGAGTCTTATCTTATCACTTATCATAGCGGCCAAAATTGTAGTCAAATTGATTTCTTTATGGTAGTTCTAGAGGTTCGGTTTAACAAAGTTCTTAATTTATGGAAGAAGGCCCAAAACCCAAGGATAAGATGGTGGAAGCTAAAATAGGAGAAACAAATAGAGTTTAAGGAAAACATGTTGCATGAAGGACCGTGGAAGTTTATTGGAGAAACTAATGAAATATGGAATAAGGTGACTATAAGTGTTCAAAATGTGGGAAGGAGGGTGCTAGGTGAAAGTAAAGGAAACAAAGTTCTTACAAAAGAAATATGGTGGTGGAATGGAGAGGTGCAGGAGGCTATTAAACAGAAGAATTAATGCTTTAGATCTTTGCATAAATGTCCCAATGATGAGAATTTGCAAAAGTTTAGAGTAGCGAGGCAAAATGCAAAGAAAGTAGTGCGGAAAACTAGAGGAAAAGTTTTTGACGATTTATATAAAAATCTTGGGAGCAAGGATGGTGAAAAAGGTATTTACAAACTTGCAAAAATGAGGGGTAAGAAGAGTAAAGACTTCACCCAAGTTAGATGTATCAAGGATGAAAATCAAAAACTTTTGGTAAGGGAAAAAATGCAAGTGAAAGATGGCTAAACTACTTTAACAAACTTTTTAATGGGAATGTTGACAAGAGTGAGGTGGATTTGGAAGACGTTTTGGATGATCTGAATAGAAGATTTATGCGCAAAATTAATACACATGAAGTTAAGGAGGCTTTAAAGAAGGTGAAGAATAATAAAGCTTTGGGACCCAATGACGTCCCTAATGAAGTGTGGAGAGACTTGGGGGATGTGACAATAAAATGGTTGACCAATCTTTTCAATAAGATTCTTCAAACAAATAAGATGTCTGATGCTTGGAGGAAAAGTATGTTTGTGCTTATTTACAAAAACAAGGAAGATATCCATAATTGTTCTAACTATAGAGGCATCAAGCTCATGAGCCATACTATGAAGGTTGGAAAGATAGTTATTGAACATCGCCTAAGGAGGGAGACCAAGGTTTCTGTAATTCAATTTGAATTTATGCCAGGAAGATGTACCATGGAAGCTATTTTCTTGATGCGACAATTAATGGAAAGGTATAAGGAAAAGAAGAAAGACTTACATATGGTGTTCATAGATCTTGAGAAAACATATGATAGGGTCCCAAGAAAAGTCTTATGGTGGACTCTTGAGAAGAAAAAGGTAACATTAAAGTATGTTAATGCAATCAAGGATATGTATGATGGGCTACCACATGTGTTAAAGCTTGTAGTGGAACATCAAGGCATGGAATGGAATGCTGGCCAACACTTAGGCAACATGAGCATAAAATAGAGGTAGCAGAAATGAGGATGTTAAGGTGGATGTGTGGTTATACAAAGATGAATAAGATAAGAAATGAGGATATTCGATGAAAGGTAGTCGTGGTACCATGTGTGAAAAGATGAGGGAGCATAGATTGAGGTGGTTTGGGCATGTTATGAGACGATCACTAGATGCTCCCGTAAGAACAAGATTTTGGTACCAAGAGCTCGACACAAAGAGAGATAGAGGTCGACCGAAACTTACCTAGGGAAAGGTAGTTAAACAAGACCTAATGGAGTGAGATATAGATTGGCGAACGGTATGTTTTAGGACGGAGTGGAGAAAAGCTTTAAGCTTGGTGGAGGGTTAAAGCCATTAGTATTTCTATGTTCCAATCGTTCCCCTTTTTTTTAGTTATTTTCCTCTTCATTTTTTCCCTCCCCCTTTCACTTCTCTTTTATTTTAGCTTATTTTTCACCTCTTTTGTCTTATTTCCACTTTTTCTTCCCCTCTCCCTTTTTCTTTCTTTGTCTTATTTCTGATCTATCATTGGGTTTATCTATCACCAATCCTAATTAACTTGGGTTAAATGTGTTATTGATGTTGATATTGATAGCATAATAATTATGTAATTTTAATGAATAAATTTTACATTAAGATAATAGATTAAAAAACAATGAAATCGTGTTTGATTCAAAAATTGAGTTTTTTTAAAAATTGGACCAAACTGTATCTTAAAGACCCTTACACTCTAGTATCTTAAAACTTAAAAAACCTATGCGTGAGTTTGATTACGTAGAACATAAAAGAAAGAAAAAAAGAGAATTGAGAATAAATATCTATCTATTGTAATAAATGAGAGCTGGAAAATCCTACGTGTCCTGTTAGCAGCAACTTTGAGCTTTGGAAGATAGTTGTCATTGTTATAGCAACTCCTAGGCTTGGATAAAACGTGTCACATTATTTTCACTCTCTCAGCTTCTTCAATAACAAAGCTCCAACTCACCGAACCTGGGGCAGAAGCAAAAACCCACAGCAGGAAGCGGGAAAAGCTTGGGACAAGGAGCATAAACCACTGTGCTACTGCATTCTCACCAACTATGACCAGTTTACTCCTCACCAACTCTGCTAATTTCACATCTCAGTTACTGTTTTGGGTTTACCATACCATCCATCTGAAGCGGGATTTTCAAATTTAAAGGTGAGTGAATGAAAGGATTTCTTCGGACAGTGCATCTGAAGTGGGAAAATGAGTTGCTGCAATGCATCTGAAACCTCACCAACTCTTTATCCTTCACACATTTTATTTAAATGGTTTTTCGTGTTCTGTAAATGATCCTATAATGTCATGTATATATTTATTTTCGTCTCAGTGGCTGTTCAACTGATCGTGTGTGCAATTACTTTGTTGTGGTTGGAGGACCTTTCTACTTACACCTTTTAAGCTCATGACTGTGTTTCTGCATGAAGTCAGTCATGCCATTGCTTACACTCTAAACAGTGGTAAATTTTCTTCTTCTTAGAATTGGTAAAATATTGTTTGGGTGTTTTGCATTTTAGGGAAATTTCAAATGCTTCTGCATATAAGTCTGAATGGTGCTTATGAAGGTAATTTTTTAATTTGTTATTTATTTTTTTAGGAAAACTTCACATCTGTTTATGTTGAAGTTGAAGGTATCATAATATCTCCCATGGTTTGGTGATTTATAATTTTCTCATTCTGTTGGCTTTTGGGATTGTGAATGTTCAAATAAATGGTATCAAAGTGTAGCAATTTTTCTTTCTTTGTTTGTTTTATTTCAGAAAAGTTCATTTTTTAGCTTGGTTTTGTGATTTTTTATTTTTCCATTTTTGTTTGCTTATAGCATTGTGATTATTCAGACAAACAACTCGAGACTGAAGCAAATCAAGCTTGACGTTCGGCCTGAACAATGGCTTTCTCGAGGTAGCTCATCTCTATCATCTTCATTTTCACCCTAAAAGATGTTGTTTTTTTGTTATTCCTTTAATTCATTATTGACATTGAATTTACACCATTATTTTTTTTATCTTCCTTTTACTGATCCAACCATGAATGCTGAATATCTTAATAATTATAGAAGGATTCAATTTGGACCTTTTATTTGTTAATTCTCTACAAATGATCTCCTTTGTCTCTTGTGATTGTTGTTGTTGTTGTCATTGCTTTATTTTCTCCACCTATGGTTTCATAATCTATCTCAAGTCATCTAAAACTTGTCGATATACAAAGAATAAAAATCACATATTATTTACAGCAAAACAAGAGCTTTTTCCTGTAGCTGATGCAACTACATTTTTCACTGATCTTCATCACATACTCGAGTCATAGCAGTAGGGAATATAAGAACTTTATGCTATCATAGGCTCAATCTTCTAGAACAAGTACATCTGTAATTCATGTGCATGAAACTGCAGCCTATGCTTGTATTTTAATTACACAAAAGAATCAATTGTTGTTTGACAATTTTTGTATTTTTCAGAAATTCAATCTTCATTTGATGCTAAATGCGGATAGAGAATTTCTTGCTTAGAAGAGCGCTCCACATCGAGAGTTCTATAATGTTAGAAAAGTTGATACTCATGTCCACCACTCAGCATGCATGAATCAGAAACATCTTTTAAGGTTCATAAGGAGTAGTATACATTTATCAAGGTTTGAAAAAAATAATAACTTTGGATGGAGGAATTTGTAATTTATTTGGGTCTTTGATTGTTTGGTTATTTTGATAATGTGCTTTCCTGAGCCAATCAACTGTAGAGGAATTTGCAGCTCATTCTGGGAATGTAAATTGCTTAAAACTTGGAAGGCGAACCACCTTTTCATTATAGGAGGGGATGATCACAATGTCAATCTATGGATGATTGGGAAACCAAACTCTTTAATGGTCAGTTGATTATTGCCTTTGTGTTTTTACATTACATTTTTGGTTGCAATATGACTAAGGCAGGGTTGTTAAGCAGTAATTAAGGTCCATTTCTTATGTGCACTGTGTTGCAGCTTGCAGGTAATGTTATTGTATAGAACTTTATTAAATTTTCATTCATTAATTTTTTTATAGAATATTTCATTCCTTTTTAACAATTTTTGTATAAATTTTATATTTTTTACATTCATATGTCCATTTCAAATGTATATAATTTTGTTTTTAAAATAAACACATTCAGATGTATAATGCATGAATGGAACTATCTTATTTTTAATTGTAAAGCCTAAATGAAAGAAAAAAGAAAAGTGACACACTAAAATTAAATTATTAAATGAAACATATATATATATGTATATATATATATATATATTAATACATAATAAGAGACAATTATTATAAATTAACAAGAAGTAAAAAAAAAAGACTATACATTAACGTGTATTCTAAAATAAAATACTAAATTAATTATTAGAATACATGATATACTAATTTTAGCACAATAAAATTGTTGTGACAATATATCATATTTAGTGGAATAAAAATACCATAACATAATATAAATGATATAACGTAAAGGTCTTTTAATGATACCGCACGCTATTCTCTTCTATTTGTTTTACCAAACCTCTATTTTAAAAATAATATCAATTTGTAAATTTTAAAACTTCAAACTACCTCACTTTTTTCTTCAATTTTTAAACCGTCCAAAATTTTTAATTTTAAAACTTAATAATTAACAAATTTTAAAGAATGATACTTATGAGAATGATACTTTCTTTTTTAAAGAAGTCACTATTTTTATAAACCTCTTAACAAAGTATTAAAATGGATTCGTTATCCATTACCTAGTAAACCAGATCTCATTAAAAGATTATATAATTCATCCATATTTTCCAAATTTGATATGAAATCCGGCTATTATCAAATTTCCGTCCGGGAGGAAGATAAGTATAAAACTGCTTTTGTCGTACCCTTTGGCCATTATGAATGGAACGTA
>PYAF01002009.1:34623-49871 GCA_007407185.1 Glycine tomentella | reverse complement strand
AATATCTCTCCTTTGTCCTCCTAGTTCTCATTCTTCTTCATTCCCTTCATCAAACCCTCCGTAAGTTTTATAAAGTTTTATATAATGGATTTTGTTGTGCCTGTAGATTATTTTTATATTGTGCATCAATATAGATCTTTACAAATATTTAATGATGGAAGAATTGTTGAAAGCATAATATTTGAATATAATAACACTTTTTATCTGAGACTCCTCACCGAAATAGTTCCCTCACGCTACCGTTGCCTTAGTGGTATCAGAGCCACTAAGAAGAGAAAGTCTTGTTAAACTTAGTAAGTTCCTTATCTTTTTCCAGATTATCTTTGATTCTTGAAAGCATCTCTTATTCCTATTTTATTCCTTATATCGAGGTTTAGTCATGATATACATAAAAAATTATAATTAATTTAAAAAAAATTGTTACAATAAAATTTTTAATTATTTATTCACAATATCATAATGTAAATTAGTTTTAATTTAATTTTTCTCTAATATTTAACATAATTACATATCAAACAATCAACAATATTTATTTTTATTAAATATATTATTTATTTTAAAAATTTTATCATATAAAATAATATGTAAATAATAAAAAAAAGTGACGACATTTAAAACAAATATTTATTGTTTTATTATTAAAATTTCATCAAGTTTTAAAAATTTTAAACTCTTTTTTATTTAATTCAATTATTATAATAACCAACATAATAACATTTAATTAATATATTTATTAAAAAATAAAATTTTAATTTTTTATATAACAACCAAAATTAACTAATTTAATTATATATGATTTTTATAAACAAATATTTACATTATTTACATTATATTTTAACATGCATTTAAATGTATATCTAAACCTTGCATATGCGCGCAGTTTAAATTAAAATACTACTATAATAAAACGAGAAACCCTCACAAAATTTTTAAAATTTTCTCTCATTTGTTCCCAATTTGAACGCAATCCTTTTTTATTTTTATTTCTTTTCTTCTTTATTATAACAATCATGATTCAAACGTGTCACCGTCCATTGACAGAAACGTTGACTATTGACGTGTTTTCCAGAACCAACCAGCGCTGCCCGAACTTCAGAACGAACACACTTCTCTTCTCGTGACCGTACATGAAAAACCCACTAATCTATCCTCACAACCATTTACCCCTTCTCTTCATCAAAATTACATGACTTGCCACTACCTTTCTTTTTCTTCTTTTTTCCATTTTCTACCATCATCCTCTCTTCTCTTCTCGATTAATGTTGTAACACAAAAATGGCTTCTCTTCAATTCCGTTACGTTCTCTCTCCTCTTTCGCCCTCGCTTCCGCTTCCGCCAACATTTTATCGCGCTTTCCCTTTCCCGCCCCGTTTTCCGGGAAAATTGCACGCTTTCTCTCTCGCGCGGAGGGGGCGAGTTCTTTCAATCCGCTGCGACTCCTCCAAAACCGGTTCGCAGCTTCAGCGAGTCCCTGTTCCCGAAGACGATGATCGGCCTCCGTTCGATATCAATCTCGCGGTGATTCTCGCGGGTTTTGCGTTCGAAGCGTACACTACTCCCCCTGTACGTGTTTCCTTTTTGCTGTCTTCGTTCGAGAAAATGGAAGAAAATAAACTTTAGGCGAATAGTGAAGCTGTTTGGACTGAAAAGTTTAAAGTTTATAATTGAAGTGCAAGAAGAGTTTTTTTTTTTTTTTTGCTGATTCTTTAGTCGCTGAAAATGAAATTACTAGAAGAATTTCTTTTATCCTTTTTTCTTCTTTTCTGATTCTTTAGTTGCTGAAACTGCTAGAAGAGTTTCCTTTTTTGCTTTTTTTTCTCTTTTTGATTCTTTGCTGAATTTGCTTGAAGAGGTTTTTCTTTTATCCTTTTTTGTTGATTCTTTAGTCGCTGAAATTGCTATAAGAGTTTCTTTTATATTTTTGCTGATTCTTTTAGTCGCTGAAATTGCTAGAAGTGTTCATTTTTGGCTGATTCATTAGTCGCTGAAATTGCTAGAATAGTTTCTTTTATCCTTTTTGCTGATTCTTTAGTCTCTGAAATTATATTGATCGGTCATTTATGATGATTGGTCGTTTTATAGTGTTTTTTATTTTTATTTTCTGAATATCATTTTATAATGATTGACTGTTTTACTATCGTTATAAAGTTTTAAGGTTTAAGGACTAAATTAGAAGGGGTGTTTGTTCTTTTTACAAGACCCAATCTATTATGTCATTTGAATTAATTATTTTTAGACCAAAATAATCCTAATTAAATGAGAGAGGTTGTATTGATAAACATTTAGAAGAGAGAGAAACATTAATAACAATGGTATTTTTTGAAAAAGTGTATAAATTTAAGACAAATTATTGCTAACAACTAGATTAATCAGTTTTTTAATTCCTGATGTATTAAGTAATTTGGTCTTATAAATAGGAATGAATGTAGTACTAACTTTGATGGGCGTATTTGATTTGGTTCTTGGTTTTGTTGCTTGTCAATTAACTTGATCTCTAATGTAATTGCTTAATCGTCGTTAAATTGAAAGAATAAGTTTCAGGAATTAATTTGATATATTGTGCTTTTCTTCTGCGGTGAAAAATAAGCTAACCTATAAATTATTAGTGAGTTTAAAAAATATGGTTTAATTTGAGAGATTGAAATGAAAAACGAAAAAGAAAAATAAGTATGCTGCTATTTTTTCCTATTACTTGTTTGTGTTTGCTTAGAAATATGCAATGAACAGGGATATGTGACTGGAACTTATATTTTTGTTGTTGCTGTTTCTTCATGATGTTGAGAGTATAATGGAATAATTTTGTTAAGATTACATATCATTCTCTTATTTTATGATTAGATAGTAATTAGTGATTTAGTCCTTATTATTAGATTGATCCTATGTAATCAATTCTGATCCTATTTACTCATTATAAATAAAGGCTTAGTGTGATCATTCAAGACACACAACATTATAGTAAAACACTGTTATAAATTTGATCATAATGCTACACTGGACATAATTTTTTTTTCTTGATGAATTCAAACTTGTTTTAATCCTCTTCTTTTTCTTCCCTTATAACATGTTGCAGGAAAACATGGGCAGGCGTGAAGTTGATGCTGGTGGTTGCAAGACAGTTTACCTTTCTGAGTAAGTGTCAATTTTGCCTTTCATGATGGCTTTTATTTCTGTCATCAGTTTAAAATATTCTCTTGCACTTTTTATAGAATCCGATGGTGTCAATTGATCTATGTAGTTGCCCTAATCTAATCAAATAAGGCTTCTTCTTGTTGTTGTTGTAGTAGTATTTAATTTCAAATGCTTTCCTTATTAAAATAATGGCATGTTGAACAAGATTTTTTTGGGTATATGCAGGGAGTTTGTTCATGAAATTTATGATGGTCAACTCTTCATAAAGTTGAAAAAGGGGTTCAGTTTTCCTGCCATGGATCCATGGGTTGGTTATCTTATTTAAATTACTGCCCTGAATGTGATGAGATGAAATGTGCACTACTTTTTACTTTGCCTTGTATCTGACAGTTATCCCTGCTGCCCCCAATTTTTTTAGCTAATTCATAGAAGTACTTATTTCTCTATGATTTCTGTTATTGCTTTATATTCATTCTTTTTGTGTGATCCAGGGAACAAGTGACCCATACGTGGTCATACAAATGGATTCTCAGACTGCTAAAAGTAATATCAAATGGGGGTGAGCTTGCATCTCATTTTTGTTTTGGTCATTTCACTTGTTAAATGGCCACCATCTGATGCTTAAAAGGAATTTTAATGGTCTTAATTTCTTAAATGGTTCAGAGCCAATGTCACTGCAAAATTTGTACAATGTGACTGTTTTGACTTGACTTTAAAAATTCTTTTATATTGTTCCTGAAAGCATTTTACTAAGTTTGAAGTATTTTGGATTTTTATTTTCTTTCAAATTTGTGTATTAGCTAAGTTGAAACAAGAATAATTTGTGGGGACCATTTTCTAATTCATAAAATTCAACTGAACACATCCCATCGACTTCCTTTGATAAAATTAAATGCATTAACTTCAGTGGTACAATTATATACGGCTGTTTAAATTACTGTTGTATTTATGAAAAATTAATTGATGGCAGGACAAAGGAGCCAACATGGAATGAGGAGTTTACTTTTAATATTAAGCAGCCTCCAAGCCAAACTTTACAGGTTAACAGGCGTGATCTCTCTCTCTCTCTCTCTCTCTCTCTCTTAAGTCCATCTGCATATACATATTTCAGTGGAATGCACACTCGCAAGAATCCCTTTTTCATAAAAGATAATCTACATAGAGAATTATTTACAAGTTTAAAGTGAACTGAAACTTGCAAGGAATTGATTGGCATGTCTTCTTGATACATGAAACAATATAGTAACTAATCATTGCTTAGTCCTTCTTTCACAGTCTTCTATTACTTGTAGACTTGGACTACTTATTAGAAGCTGATACAATTGAGTTCAATGTGCTTGAGAGAACGTTCATAGTTGACTAGTTAGGTTCTCTTCTTAACTTGATAGTTATGTGCTTTAGACTTATATCACACTCTACATATGTGTCCAGACAATTTTATCAATGGATGATATCATGATACTCTCATGTTCCTTGTGAGTGTGAAATTTAACTGCTGCACTGTTAGGCACCCAGATTATGATAAAAGAGAGAGAAGTTGCAGAAAAAGAGAGTTATGTATTGCACTGTGGAGAAAAGTCTCCCCAAAGGACCTTCCCCTTTCACCGAGCCAATAGCTCTGCTTACAAATTGATTATTCACCCCCTCCTATTACAGCAATAACAAATTGTTTATATACAAGCTTGACAAAAAAAATTAACATAGAAAAAATTTAAGATTTGTTTTATGAAATGATATATGCATAATTAATTTAAGTAGAACTTTAAAATAATAGATTAAAAAGAAAAGGGGGGGGGGTATGTACAAATTATGAAGATATGTATAACTAATGCAAGAGAAGTTCAGGACCCGCCTACTTTGGTCATTTTGTGTTTTCATTTTCACAGAAAATAGAAAATGGTAGTGGAAATATATTTAATTGGATGTTAAAAAACATTTTCTTCAATTTTTTTAATAAAAAATAGCCCAAAATTGAAAACAAAAAACACTGTTTTCTACTCTTTTAGAGGCACTGCTTCCAAATGTGATGCAACCTCTTCTGCAACCATGTCATCTGGTTCCCGTGTCTTGAGTACATTCTGATGCTGGAGCTGTCTCTAGCGAACTCTAGTTCTAATCCAGTTACTTCACTGGTGGTGATTGGCTCTTCAATTGATTCGAAGCACATGTTGTTTCGTGCAACCTCTTTGTCGAAGTGCAAGCGAATCCAGTTACTTCACTGGTGGTGATTGGCTCTTCAATTGATTCGAAGCACATGTTGTTTCGTGCAACCTCTTTCTCGAAGTGCAAGCGAATCTCTATTTGTCAAGGTGTTCTAGTGATGATGTGTGAATTGCAGGGGTCCATGAACCACCACAGCTTTTTGTGATTGTGAAATGAGGACCTTCTTTTCGTCGCTAGGTAACCTCTCTAGAAGATTCTGTGATCCTTTTGGTGGAAGATCACATGAGCAATGAAGCAGTACTGTATTTTGAAAATAGAAAATAGGAAGTCAAACAAATATATTTTTTAAATCTTCAAAATTTGAAAATGAAAACAATAAATGAATTTTTTTTTTCTCAAACTAAATGAGCCCTAAGAATGACCTATCATTTTTAAGGAAGTTACATAGTAGTGATAGTACACTAACAGATGTGACCACTCTCAAGAAAATGAATTCAAATTTAATATATAGGGTTGGATTAAAATCTTGGTGAAGTTAGACAGGTATCACTTACACACTTATGTTTGCATCTTCACAAGTGGCATCTAAGTGTAGGTGTGGAGAAGTGCAGGTGTGACCAATTGTGACCTGACATTGTCAGTTGTGCCAGTGTGAGCACATGCACATTTAGTGATCTGCAAGTGTTACTAGCTTTACTCATATTTGATGTTAATTGCATTAGCATAAAGTTGAGGATTACTGTATCAGGCTGGCTATAACATCAGAGGAATTAATCTTCTTTTAGATGCAAAGTTCTCTTGTATTTCTCTTTCATGAGGGCAGAAGTCCATTTGCTTTTCTTCTGTCTGTTTTTTATGCTCTCTGGCTTCTGATTGCTAGTAATGGAAGTTGTATGTCATATAATTATCTTGTATTGTGATAATATAAGTTTGTCCCATTTTTAAATTTCCTCCCTCCGGTACTGTTTCTCTTAAAGTCATTATGTCATATTGTGGTTTGTATTGTCTTATAAAGTAATCAAATAACTGATGAGGTATATCATCTGGATTCAAAAATGAAAAATCATGAAAAAGTGTGTTCATGTCAAAAAAATTATCCTGAAAAGTTCATTTTCTAACAACTAGCAGTATATCTTAGATTGCAGCTTGGGATGCAAACCTTGTAACTCCTCACAAACGCATGGGGAATGCAGGTGTTGATCTGGAGTGGCTCTGTGATGGTGAGGACCAGAAAATCTTGTGACATATAGTTGGTGCAGTGTTGAAAGATTCTTATGGTGCTTAAAATTTTAATATGGATTGAATTTCTGCTCCATTTTCGTTCATCCATGCTCAACTGTCACGATTGTGTGGAATTTAATGTCAATAAAAGGAGTGTAAAAATTTACTTATGAATTTATTTAGTAAAAGTTCATAAAATTTAGCAAAAATGTGTTTGTTATAGGAGATGTGCATGAAATACTGGTCGAGTTGGAAGGAATGGGTGGTGGCGGAAAGGTTCAGCTGGAGGTATGTTTCTTTTATTGGAAAAGAAGAAATCCAAGAATACAGATATATAAAATGGGTAAAAGTTATTGACCATTTGAATTTTAGTTGACAGCATGATGTATATGCATTATATTTCGCGTATAATATAGTGGAAAAAATATTTCTCTGTCATGCGTTGTTACAACTTCGTATGCCAATATATCTGTTTACATATATTTTGTCACTTGTGTTGAACTGTTTCCTCTTAAATGATCTTTGCATTTTTAATAAATCTATAGGTTTTAATGTAAGATTTTGACTTTTTCTTGGACTTCATTCAAGACTTTTGAGTTAAGCTGTATGCTTTATTTGAAATATTTAACTGCTTATATACTTAATTTGGTGTAAATGCACTTGTGTAAATAATGAGAGGTTACATTTTAATGAGTCATGATTGTTGACTTTTGTAATAAATTTTGGATTTTAGGTAAAATATAAAAGCTATGATGAAATTGATGAAGAGAAAAGGTGGTGGAAGATACCTTTTGTTTTAGATTTTCTAAAGATAAAGGGCTTTGATTCTGCATTCAGAAAGGTTATTGGTTCTGATACAGTACAGGCCGGCCAATTTGTGGAATATGCATTTGGGCAGTTAAAGTCTTTCAACAATTCACATCTTCTGAAGGGCCAGCAGTCTGATATTAATGATGATAAGTATGACACTGAAGGTACAAGGGAACTGAACGAATCTGTTTCTATCTTCAATATTCCTTCTAACGAAGCTGGTAGTTCAGAAGCCTCCAGTGAAGATTGCGTTGAACAGAGGAACTCAAATGAGTTTCACAAACAGGACAATGATACTGAAAATGGACATGCTTCTGAATCATCATCAAAAGTTAGTGAGGAAGAGCTGTCAAATCAAATTTTTTGGAGGAATTTTGCTAATGTTATTAATTCTAGTATTGCTCAAAAGCTAGGTCTCTCCGTTCCTGAGAAATTTAAGTGGGATGGATTGGAGTTTTTAAATAAAATTGGTTCACAATCGCAAAATATTGCAGAAAGCATTTATGTTCAATCTGGTCTTGCAATTCCTGGAGGCACAGATGATACAAATGATAAAACAAATGGCCAACCTGCTATTGCTGCATTTCAGTCTTCAGTTCCAGAGGTCAAAAAAGCAACACAGAATTTGATGAGGCAGACTGAGTCAATTTTAGGAGGTTTAATGCTTTTGACAGCAACGGTTTCCAAAGTAAAAGACGAAGGGCGTTCTCCAGAAGAGAGGACAATCAAAGAAGATTCTGCCAAAGCAGGAGGCAATGATATACAATATTCTACTAGTCAGAAGTTTCATAGCTCACAGAATGGATTAGTGTTGGATGATAAAAAAACTGAAGAGATGAAAGAACTTTTTTCTACTGCTGAAAGTGCCATGGAGGCTTGGGCAATGTTGGCCACTTCACTGGGCCAACCTAGTTTCATTAAGTCTGAATTTGAAAAATTATGTTTCTTAGATAATGCATCCACAGACACACAGGTGTTTTGTTATATCCTCTTCAATAAGTTCACTTCTCTATTTTTTATGATTTTTCAATTGTTTATGTAGCATTCAAAAATCTATTTGTGATATATTGCCAATGTCTTATTCTATGGACTGGTTTCTATTTTCTAAGTCGTTAGAACTTTCAGGTTGCAATTTGGCGTGATTCTGCGCGAAGAAGGTTAGTGGTTGCTTTTAGGGGAACAGAACAGGTAGTTCATATTCTTTTTCTTTTAGGTTGAGTACAGCTTCTGGTTTCAGTTAAAGAAGCTTATACTTTTGATTTTTCAGACTCAATGGAAGGACTTAATAACTGATCTAATGCTTGTGCCAGCCGGGTAACATTCGCTTCCAACCTAGTTGTGACTTGTTTAGTGGTTTAATTTTTAGCCATAAAAGGTGTTGCTTTCAGGTCATTGTATTTGTATCTAACTAGTATCTCACTGCTTTGATATAGTTTTAATCTTGTGAAAAATTGTGCCTGTAATTATATTTGATAAGTGTAATTATATATGAATGCTGCTTGATTTTTTGTTGATATATTTGATAACTTAACAAAATAATTGAGAAAATATTGAAAGAGATAAAATTAAAAATAAGTAGGAAAGTTATTGAAAGCAATAGATGCATATTTTGGGGACAGCAACTAGCAAGATATTTTATTTAGTTCAACAACATCATTGTTTTTGTTGTAATTAATTTAGGGATTGAATTAAAATGCTTTTTGATTTCACCAGATGATTTCATTTCACAACTAACTTTCCTATGACTTTCATAGGCTAAATCCTGAAAGGATAGGCGGAGATTTCAAGCAAGAGATTCAAGTATGTTAACTATTGGAAGGTTTATAGATGTCGGACATGTTTAGTAGATGTCTAGCAGACTTTAAGAACATAAGATTCATTTGTTGTTGGTGATGGATTACTGCAGGTTCACAGTGGTTTTCTAAGTGCGTATGATTCTGTAAGGACCAGGATCATTTCTCTAATTCGACTTGCAATTGGTTATGTGTAAGTTGTACTTGTAAAGATATTTTATTACATCGAGCACACTGCCTTAAAACCATGCTGCTGTATTTCTTAATATATTTTGAAAATCCCTTTGCTTTCCAACTTGAAGCTTCTAAACTGAGTCATTAAGTGTTTTTATGAATTATGTGACATAAATGAATTACATATTGTCCTGAACTAGCTACCCCAAAAGCTTTAGTTTTGGGTGCTGGTACATAAGTACATTTAGAGTTGTCAAAATGGGCTGATCCGGTCCATTGGGCCCGACCCACCCTATAAACGGGTCAATCCAACCCGGCTCACTTAAGGTTGAGTCTTGAAAAAATGGCCTGGCCTGGCCCACTACCAACCCACCTAAAAAAATCATTTTTAAAAAAAATTCAAAAAATCAATTTTCTAAGAAAAATAAATTAGAAAAATATTAGTTAAATCAAATCTTCCATTATCCATTCCACACCTACGACAAGACATATTATCACAAGCTAGAACTATAATTATAAAAAATTAGAAAATAGTCTTGAACAAAACACTAAATAAAATATTATGGAACAAAGACACTAAATAAACAAAATTGAGGACTTAAACTTTAAACTTTGAACTTTAAACTTTTAGTCCTAATAGGAACTTGTAAATCCTATCTTTTTCCACCAGCTTCTTATACTTCTTATCTTCTGTACAGCACCATGAAACTGCTTCATATGTGTCCAGCTGCTGCCAATGTCTGTAGAGTATGTTAAAATACTTAGTAATAGAGGACTCTCCCTGTCGAAGGTCATGGAGTATGCTTTTTATCTCAAAAACAGCAGATGTGTTGTCCACGTTTGAGTACATTTCCTTCACTGCATCCCATATATCTTTTGTAGTGTCATAGAACATGAAATTTTCACCAATTTCATTTTTCATGGTGTTGAGTAGCCATGACATTACTTGATTGTTCTCAAGTTGCCATTTTTTAACATTGTGCGTCCCCTTTCTTAGGACACCCTGAATCTCCTGTGATGTAGCCTTCCCTTCCTTTTCCTTGAAGAAAGATCTTGACTGACCTTACCCATTGGGTATAGTTCTGACAATTCAATTTATGGCCAGTGGTGAGGTGAGTAAGCCCATCGTGTGAGCTGGTCGGAAATGATCCAGTCTCCACCGTGAGCGATTCATCAGATTTTTGGTCTCCCGAGGCCTGGCGAAGCTAGGTTTAGGGATGGTTCAGATTGAGCTTTGATACCATGCGGAAATAGGTTTTATTTTCCTTGAATCTATGAATGGTACATTGGAGGTATATATAGAATGAACAGGACAGAAATAAGAGCAATAATCTAGCCTAGAAATCAGGGGAGTTGATCTCCCTATAAATGCTAATTCTAAATATGGTAAAGACAAAAATGACAGCTAATAATTATGTACATAAAATCCTAACGAGCTGTACAAAACAGAATCTGTTGATTCTGCGTTGATCTTCAACACTCCCCCTCAATCAGGATGGTAGATATCTATCATACCCAGATTGGATCTGATATTCTCGTATACATTCCTTGGTAGGGCTTTTGTTAGAATGTCCGCTGTCTGCTGGCATGATGGAACGTGATTGACACTTATAATCTTATGATCAATTTTCTCCTTAATGAAATGTCTATCGATTTCCACATGCTTTGTTCTATCATGATGAATTGGATTCTTCGCAATGCTTATAGCAGTCTTGTTATCACAAAATATCCTCATGGTGTAGTTGGTAGGAATTCTGATTTCGTTCAACATTCGCTTGAGCCTTATTTCTTCAGAAATACCGTTGTGCCATAGCTCTGAATTCTGCTTCTGCACTACTCCTAGCCTCAACAGACTGTTTCTTGCTTCTTCAAGTTACCATGTTCCCCCATACAAATGTGCAATATCCTGTAGTTGATTTCCTGTCAGATAGACATCCTGCCCAATCCGAATTAGTATAGACTTCAATACCTCTGTTTGAGTTCTTCTGGAAATAGAGCCCTTGGCCTGGTGTACCTTTAAGAGCAATAATCTAGCCTACAAATCAGGGAAATTGATCTTCTTATAAATGCTAATTCTAAATATGATAAAGACAAAAATGATAGCTAATAATTATGTACATAAAATCCTAATGGGCTGTACAAACAGAATCGGTTGATTCTGCGTTGATATTCAACATTACAAAATACTAAAAGTTTAGAACTTTGAAGTCTTAAAATAATATGACAAAATACTAAAAGTATAGAACTTTTGAGTGGATTATATAATTATACTAGATTGTATACGTGCAATGCATGGATAAATTTAGAGGGGTATTTTTAAAAGATTATATATAAAATTATATTAATTTTTTAATTTTTTTAAATTATGGAATAAAAATCTAAAATCAATTCAAATGTCCACAATATAGAACTTAATTTAACATCCTATATAAGAAATATTGAAAACAAAAAATTAAGTGAATTAATTGAAAAAAATGTAAAATTGCTTAAACGATTAAAAGTCAGTATAATATTATATTCACGTTGATTTTTGTTAAATTTGACCATATATCACTTTTCAAAAATTAATAAAAAAAATCAAGAATTTTTTTAACATTTTCTAAACAATGAAAGTTAGTAAATATGAATTTAGTTATTTAATTTCAAATAAATGTTCTCAGTTTAAATTAAACATTTATAATATCATTTAAAAGTTTATAACAATTTCCTATTAATTAAAATTACTTAATTTCAAATTACTAATTTACACGCAACTATTCTGAGTTTTAAAAAAGTATTTTTAATAGTTTAAAAGTTTAAAATTTTAAGAAAGCATTTATAATAAATTTTAGATAAATAAAATTATTAATTTGAATATAATTATTTAATCCTAACTATTCTCAATTTCAAGAAAGCATTCATAGCGTTTTTTAAAAGTAACATTATCTATACATTCACTTTTATAAATATATTAGTTGTTGAGTATGCCTATTTGTGATTGCAAAAAATGTTATGTAAATTGCTAAAGATATTTCATAAGAATATAAATTTTAAGTTTATTCATACCTAAATTGATTTTTTTTTCCTGAATGAAATGGATGAAAGCCCAAAATAACCAACAGACTACAATGGACCATCTATAGTTAATAACATAGTCCACAAAGTTGATTATATCCCTCAATAAATTTATATGGAAAAATCTCACAATTTTGTTGAAAAAAATAATAAAAAATTGTATGGACTATTTTTAAAATAATGTACACAAAATGATGGTCCACAAATGAATAAATTTCTCCCTTTTAATATTCTAAAAAAACTCAATAAATTTAATAACCCACTAAATCAATAAATTTAATAACCCACTAAATCAACATGTTATCAAATAAGGGTAAATCATGTGTGAGAGTAATTAAAAAGTTATTTATTTTGTAACAATTGAAGCATAAAATATAGAAAATTTAACACCTTTTCATACATTCAACAATATATATTAATAGTGAATTATTTTTATTTTATTTTTATGAGATATATTTATACAAAATAAATAATATTTGATAAAGTTGATAATGGTTGCAACATACATATATACAAAAAAATTGATAATGTTTGTCACATTCATAAAAAAAAATTCTATTTTTTTTTTTCCGTTGGAATTCATTGTAAAGTAGTGTGCTCCACACACTATACAATACATATATATTAGAATATTTGAAGTTTTCCAGCAAAAGTATATTGAAAGTTTCAAGAAAAAATAATAACAACAAAACAAATTTATATATTATTTTATTTAATGAGATATATTTATGCAAATTAATGTTTGATATGTGCATGATATTCACAACGTACATAAACTCTAAAAAGTTTATAATGATTGCCATATACATTTTTTCTAAAACAAAAATATAGAAAATTTCCAGACAAAATAAAGTAGAAAATTAAATTATAATAAAATAAAACTTTTATAAATAATTAAATGTGATTTAAAATTGTGCCTGGTTTTTTATACATAATTATCATAAATGTACATTTAATTTTTGTTACTGTTTTAATTATATGAATGATATATCAAAATATAATAGGCATAAATCGAAAATATTCTACTTCCTTTTTGAAACTTCAAGAAAAAGTGAGACATCCTCTTACCAACAATTGTGTTTTATATAATATATTATTTTAACTGTTAGTGGGTTAGGTGGGTCCTTCCGGCCCACCATGAGTTCAACCCGGGTGGGCCGGATCCAATATCTAAGCTAATTGAAGATACATTTTTTCAGCTCGGCCCGGCCTGACCCTGAGGTGGGCTGAGTTGACCCGCGGGTATGGACCCATTTTGATGGCTCTAAGTACATTAATGGTTTTGTTACATCTCTAAACACCTCACACAATAGCCCGTTGGACTTGAAGTGTTGTTGGCCCATTTTTACCATTTGCTGAAATTGGTTTTTTATTTAGAAGAATGGGGTGCAGTCGAAGGATTGAAATCCTGATTCTTGAACACTTGGTTCCCAACAGTTAAGCTGTTTAGGTGAATGCACATGAATGATTTTATTACATTTCTTAAGACATGGATGATTCTCGAACTGAACATTTCAATATTTTTCTTTTGAAGAAAGTAGTGATGGTAACACATTGCATGTCGGATTGATTTGTCATTTTCTGCTTATGCTGTTATGTATGATTTGGTATAAACCTTCCTCATACAGCCAAAGTATTGACACCTAATGTTGATTAAGTTCATTTATTTTACTTTGTGATAGGTTCTAAGGTTATAATTCTGTATTAGGAAGTTATGACTTAGGACGTGACAGTTATAGTGTTATACACATGGTTTGATTGACAGGCTTGTAGGATGGGATTAAGGTGTCAGTTTGTTGCTTATGGTGTTTGAAGGAGGAAACTCCTTGTAAGGGGGGGAACCCTTGTATGTTGAATGTTTGTACTGCAAACCTGGTCATTAAACTGATTGTTTCTGTAATACAATTACTGTTTTCTGTCTCTAATTCTTGAGTCCAACACTATGCCAATAGAACATATCAAAATTTGATTTCGCATTGACAAACGGAAGGTATTTTTTGTGCCAGAGATGATCATTCTGAGTCGCTCCACAAATGGCATGTTTATGTTACTGGTCATAGTTTGGGTGGTGCATTGGCAACCTTGCTTGCTCTTGAACTTTCATCTAATCAATTAGCAAAGTAAGTTTTCTCACATACTTGCATTTCTTCCATTTATAATTTGTTTTAAGTTCTTATTTTTATGCAAATGAGCATGCATTTACTTGTATTTACTAGCAAAATGGTATATTTACATTAGTTGATTCAACTGTTGGTTATACTCTATGTTAAATATATATTTTATACGGTTTTAGTTCCTTCCCTTTATCTCTACCATATTGTGTTGAGCGTAGTCATGGTTCTTTATATTTTTAGTAGAAAAGAGGGGATAAAGAGAAAGGAAGAGTCATATTTCTTATTACAGAGGACTAACCTGGCAATGTCACACGTGGTTACAGATCTTTACTAATAAAGTTTAGCGGCCTGTAAGTCATTTAGTCACAAATAGTTAATCATAATAATTTATTGAGTTTCAAAATAATATATTAATGCAATGTAACAATAAAATGTATAAAACAAAAGGTGTGGCTTCATTTAAACTAGATTTTAAACCCGTTCCATTAAATTATATATTTTTATATTTATATTTAGTATTTATATTAAAAATATGTACATTAATAAAATTAATTTTTAAAATATTTAGAAGTATATTAAATATAATTATATGAAAATTGAGAAAAATAAGTAATTATATTTTTAATTGAAGAGATCTTGTCTTAAAAAATATTAAGCCTAATGAAATTCATTTTAATTTATTGTTTTTCCAATTAATAATAATACCTGTATGAAATGTATAAATTTTATATATTTATAGTTATTTAAATTTATTTATTTATTTTTGTTATTACGAATATTATGATTATAT
>PYAF01002009.1:9181-34523 GCA_007407185.1 Glycine tomentella | reverse complement strand
ATTTTCATTTGAAAACTAATTATTGGTACCAAAAAACTAATAGTAGATTATTATTTTAATTTTAACATTGATAATAAAATTATTATTATAGTATTTGATATTTGAAAAAAAAATTAAAAAAATTGATTATACTTATATATATATATATATATAATAACTTATTATTTAATTTCTATCCTTAGTTATTAATTTAAAAGAAAATTATATCATAAATAGAATATTATTATCTAATATTTAATTATCAAAATGATGATAATATCAAAATTATGTGTGTAAATGACATTAATGTCAGTAACTTAACTCTTCATTAAATGCATTTAAGAATATTAAATTCAATTAAATCCCTTTTGTAAAGTTGAGTGATTGATCAAACGGCTAGAAATACTTCAAGTGAAGTGTACTATAATATATAGATAGATAGATAGATGCTGCTGCTTGTTCTTTTAAAAGTTCTTATATTAATATAGTAGTTTTTGTGAAAAACTTAATTATATTTATTTAAATAATAAGCTATTAAAGAATGATGAGGTATTAATAGAAACTGCAAGTACAACCCTGTTTAAAAGAAAATGAAGGAACAAATAGAGAAATTAAAACGGTTAATAAAAAAAATACAGAATTTAGAAGAGAAAACAAGAAAGACATAATAGTAAATGTAAGATAATCAATACGTGTAGATGGAAAAAGTAAAGCAAAAAATTGTAAACACTATCACCTCTTTTCTCATAAAAGTTGGTCCCTGTGAGAGAAATCATGAGGGATTTTTTTAGTGTGGCTATTGCTTATTGGGGGAGAAGGCTGAAGCTAAGAGCCTGAGATAATTTTTTACTAAAAATCCTGTTGAGATCCCACATCAGATACAGATATTGCTTAAGTAAAGCTTATAAATGCTTGGGCAATCCTCATCTAATGGAGCTTTTAGGGTCAAGTTAGGCCGAGTCCAAATTCAAGATGATAACAAGTATCAACCTGGCTCCAGAGTTTCCAGTGCCATCAAACTTGGCTTGTGAATTTCCCAGGGCAATCTACCTGGCCTGAATCATTCCCAGTGTAATCTACCTACCCCATGGCCTTTTCACTGCAATATTAAAAAAAAATAGTCCTACGAACTCCATGCTCCACATGTCCAGTCTTGGTTGTGACAGGTGTGTGTTGAGATCCCAGTATCCCACACCGACTTCAAAAATGGCCAAAGTAGAGCTTGTAAAGTATAAATAATATTTATACAAAAGTAGATAGATATTTTATTTTGCCCCCCTGCTGCTGCAAAGGACTTCCACTGGTCCTGAGATTGACTATTCACCATGACTTAGTTTTTCATTGGCATAATATTTTTTTTAATAAGAATAGTTTTTAGTTTATATGTTGATTTATGTTCCATTTTGGAATTGACAATAGATTGGATCAAGGTACCCCATTGAAGAAGTTTCTGAAACTATCAGGACCTATTTAAAAAATCTCTGAAATTATAGGAACTGCAAATTAATTTACTGTAATATTTAAATTCGCTCTTTCTGTCCCATTTTATATTCATTGCTGTTACTGTATGCAATAATCATTTTGTTGTCTACCAGGCGGGCAGCAATTTCTATTACTATGTATAACTTCGGTTCTCCTAGGGTTGGTAACAAAAGATTTGCGGAAGTTTACAATGAGGTTAGAAAAGAGTATAACTATTTTGTTAATGTTTTCACTGCCTTGTTGCATACTATATTGAATTGATTGTCCACAAGTCTTTCAAATTTTTAAATCCTGAATCCTCCTGTATATTATTTTCTTTAGTCTAGAGGCATTTTGTCTTCTTAATTATCATGTTAGATAAAGTGGACATGTTTGTTTCCCTGTTTACGTTTGTAAAACTGTTAACTGTTTTGCTCCTCTATCTGCAGAGAGTTAAAGATAGCTGGCGAGTTGTGAATCACAGAGATATTATACCTACAGTTCCCCGATTAATGGGTTATTGTCATGTTGAGCGACCTGTATTTCTTGCTGCAGGGGTTTTAAGACATGCCCTAGTGAGTGGTTATTATAATTCTTTGCACTCACACAAACCACTTTGTTTAAAATTAAAATATAAGAATTTACTCTTTTCTGTGTCATCTACTGTCTTGTCAGGCACTCAAGCTTTTGTTGACAATTTTAATAGCCAAATTGATTTGGCTATTATTGGCAATATTTAGGGAAAATGACTGAAATGAAGTTATCAGTAAAAATATTAGAAACAATTAAACGCTTAAGTGGTTTATTGGGTTCATAAGTGGTTATTCATTTAGCACTGGAGAGCATTATGAACGAATCAAGTAGTTAGTTGTTCTGAAACTGTTAACAAATTTGCCAAATTTTCTTTCCTTGTAATTTTTCCGTTTCATTATTAATTAAACTTGAGATTTGTTTTCTTTTTGTGCTTATTATTTGAATAATTACCACACTTGTTGACAATAATTCTTTGTTGGAATAACTTGGAATCTAGAAGGGGGGATTGAATAGATTCTTTGAAATTTTACCAATTATTTAGATTTAATTAAACCATAACCTTCATTGTAATCGAGGTTTTCTCAAAAACTTGTGAAAGTTTTTCAATCAATGAAAACAATGAATACACAAACAAATGAAAAAGAGTTTTATGGCCTTTTCGTATCAATTCCATTATCAAGATTGATTAACAAAATAAAGGCTTAGAGAAAGAGAGAATCACACTCAAAATTTATACTGGTTCAGTTCTCAAGAGGACTTACATCCAATTGTTCTAAGATCCGTTAGAACTTCTATTATTAGAGAATCAAGTACAAACACTATGTACATGCAATTCCCTAAAATTCTACTTTTTCCTTGAATCCTACAAGAGAAAAACCAAAACCTTGTTGAACCCTAAACTAGAAATTTCAAGAGTTGAAACCCTATCAACTCATAAAACCCTTGGTAACCCTAACAAAGATTAAGAAAGTAGAAAGAAATCAGAATTGGATTGAATATACCTCACAACATCTTCAATCTCTTCCTTTGATTATCAAATCATGATGAAGAATGAACGAATCTTGATCAACATGAATCTCTTGTTAAAATGCAGAGTGGTTTCCTATGATGACTCTTAGGAAGTGTTTTCTAAAAGATAAGATCGAATTAAGAGTACTAATGAGAAAGAACAAGTGAGGGTATTTATAATTTTAACAGGCTAAACTGATTTAACCGATTATCAAATGTGTAATTGATTAATTCGTTCAAATCCCTCTTTGTTTTGCAATTCTAGAAATGTGATAATCGATTACAGGTTATGGTAATTGATTATCTCGTTTCACATAGAGCTTCTCAAGCTTATATTGTTTTGGAATAATCAATTATCAAATGTGGTAATCGATTATTTTGAGACACAGAGAGTTCCTAAAGTTTCCAGACATAATCTAATCGATTACTAAATATGGTAATCGATTATCTCGAGCCACAAAGTCCTCCTTCTGCTGAAATTGGCTTATGTAATCAATTACTGAAACTAAAATCGATTAATTCGATGATACTTGCCAAATTTCAAGTAGAAGTGAGTTTTACCAAATTTCAAGTAGAAGTGAGTTTTGTTGTTTGTTCTAACACTTTCTAATCAATTACACTGTGTTGAACTCATTTCTTCTAAGAAACTTTGAGATCAATTCATTAATCTAACATGTATGATTTCTACAAAGCACGGATACAAGAAAACAAAGACTAAATCATCCATGATGCCTAATCTAAAAACATCCAATGCAAGTGCCATATCTTTTAAAACTTGTTTGGCATTGTAAAATGATTAAAAACAAAAACCTAAGACTAATCTTCAAGTCTTCAATCTTTGATTCAACATTCTTTAATATAGATGCTTTTGGATATTGTTTCTTAAACAATCTAGATATAATGAACGAAACCATTAGGTAGTTAAAAAACTCTAATGATAGGTTGAGACCAGGTTTAATTCATTTGATATCATTAAATTATTTGATGTTTTAAGGATAAATTTGTCACCATATATGAGGTATTCCTTGTTCTCTGTGTGTGTATTATTTTGGATGACACTGGCATCAATAGTTATACAATGTAATTTACACTCTTATCAAGAGCATGGAAGTACATATGAAAGTTAGTTGTTTGAGACTGTTACTAATATTTTGAATTTTAAGTGGATTGGACATTTTCTGATGTTTACTGTTACTAATATATCAAACGCATGTCATCCAGGAAAACAAAGATATTTTGGGAGATGGTTATGAAGGTGATGTTCTCGGAGAATCAACACCGGATGTCATAGTCAGTGAATTTGTATGTTTCTTCTTTTCTAAACTTTCAAATAAATACTTATTCTTGTTTTATCCACAAATTCACTTTTAGTCATGCATTTTGATTTCACATGCATATTACATGTTATTCCAAATAGATATTAAGAGGTTGTTTGTTTGTGCTATATTTAATTAAAAAATTAATTTAAAAGACATATTTAAATTTCTTTATGATAATTGGATTTTTTATTTTAAAACAAAATAGTAACAATCCCAGTAATTTTAACCATTCATTTCACTCACCTCATCATTGAGGTCAAATGAGAATTGGTAATTCCTAACAGATTATTTCTCATTCAAATGTCAGTTTCTATGTGATTGTAGACACCATGCATTTATTGAGAGGTCAAGGTTTTAAAGAGTTTGAAATTAATCCGTTATTTGACACACTAGTATTTTTTTTGGCTTGTCTTGAAGTACTCTGACTATGTTTGTAGCTGTACTTTTAGAATATTAATCATGCATTTATCTCTCTTATAATGCTTGGTTGTTGTTATGGTTGTATCTCTTTTAATATCAAGAAATCCTACGTAATATCTGTTTTTTACCCACTGCACTTGGCTTTTGCAGATGAGATAATTATGGTTGCATATTTTGGTTATTATTTTTACTTTTGGTTCCATTTATTTTTCATTTCTGTAGAAAATATTTTCTGCCAAAGTAGTGTTTATATATATAGTTCACCGCTTGATCGAATGCATGTTTCACATCATGCTCGCAAAATTTTACATAAGCCAACATCATTTTCTACTCTATTGTTGTGTCTTGAAATATTTAAAGTTTTAACATACTTCAACGAAAACAGCAAGATATCAACCACTTGATCATATGCTTATTATTGTTCCTACAATTTGACATGCAAGATTGATATGATTGATAGTTTCAACTTTGTCAATCAATAACATTTTCTAAAAGAAGTTATTGATTGGCGTGAGTGTACGAAGTGTTATAATACTTATTCTGTACCCAGACAATATATTGTTAGGTAAATCCCCACCAGACTAGTTAGTTTTATATGGTTAGAAAGGTGGGTTATATATATACATACATACATACATATATATACATATATATATATATATATATATATATATATATATATATAGAGTAAAAAGGTGAAAGAAAGAGGGTTGTTTTGAGTTTGGTAGTAACTTGGTTTTGGTGGGAAATCAGGCTTTTGAATTCCTGAGAAGAGTGCTATAGACATTTGTTCCTTGATTATTAGAAATGAGCTAGGCTTAACTCAACCCCCAAAAGCTAGCTAATGGGGGAGGATTGCGTAAGCCTTATAATAATTTTAGTTATATTCCTAGCTGACGTGTGAGTTGAGACATCTTAACTCACACTTGTGCCTAGGGTTGAACATCTAGAGTGTGAAGTGTAAGATTAGGCACATGCAAATGGCCTAACATTTTTGGACTGGATAGCCTCTTAATACCATATTAAAAGTATATTAGATTTAATCAACCCCAAAAACTAGCTCAAGAAGGGAGGATTGGCCAAACCTTTTAAGGAGTATTCTGGTCATACTCCTACCAATGCGAGTCCAATGTTTTCTTACTCCTAGCCTTATAAGGCTTAACATTGACCCTAGATATTTCATTGATCCAGAGTTGCAGAAGCTATTCTTAAATCTTTAGAAAATTTCCATCTTTTCTAACTTCTTTCGTGATCTCTTGTTGAAAGTAACCTTAGTCTATGCTTGTCTTAAGTTATTTTTCGAATAAAGATGTTACATATGTTTCTGGTTTTTCTTTTTTTGGTGTTACAATGGAGGTTATGATCCTTGTTAACATGAATTTAATTAGAAATGTCAGAAATACATGTCAGATGTGATGACCTCCTCCTTAAAATTTCAAGTTAGTTTTTATGATGGCTAATTCATTGGCAGCCAGGGATGAAAGGAAGGCACTCCCAGGCTTTAAAGCACACCATTACAATTTTGTAATGTTTCCAGTTTTTTTCCATAAAAAGATTGTAGTTTAATATTTTGGCCTCAAACAGGGGTAGTTTTGGCACGTGGAAACTATAAATCCTGGCTCCTATCCTGTTATAGCATATATTTATCCTTAGGGTCTAACGTGATAGATTTTAACCGTATTCGAGTATGGCATTCTTCTCAATCTATGGAACTGTGCTATTTTTATTAGTCATGTTGACATATTCTTCCTTTTAAGAATTTAGAGTTTTGATCTTTCTCTTATGTTTACCATTCCCAACTTTGATATATCCAGTTGAAGGGTGAGAAGGAGCTTATTGAGAAGTTGTTACAAACTGAAATAAATATATTCCGCTCAATCAGAGATGGAAGTGCTCTGATGCAGCATATGGAGGATTTCTATTACATCACGTTACTAGAGGTACAGTGCAATCTCGTAAAACTATTCAATGTATTATCATTCTTTTCTGATTTTACTGGTATTATAGCTTACTTGGGGAAAAGGCAGCCTTTGGGGGAAAATACTAATTAAGTAGTTCAGATGATTTTTTTAAAAGTAGGCATTGATATTAGGAATATTAAGAGAATGAAATATCAACATCATCAACATCAACAACACCTTTAACCCAAGTTAATTGGGATCGGTGCTAAATGAACCCAATGATAAATCGAAAATAGGACAAAAGAGAAAAAAAAAAGCTAAAATAAAATAATGGTGAAAGGAATAAAGGAGAAAAGAAGAGGAAAATAACTGAACATGGGAACGACTGGAACATAGAACTACTAATGGGTTTAACCTTCCACCAAACTTATAGTTTTTCTCCGCTCTGTTCTAAGACATATCGTCAGCCAATCTATATCCCACTCCATTAGGTCTTGTTTAACTACCTTTCCTCAGGTAAGTTTCAGTCGACCTCTACCTCTCTGTGTCTAGCTCTTGGTAACAAACTTTTGTTTTTACAGGAGCATTCAGTGGCCGTCTCATAACGCGTCCAAACCATCTCAATCTATGCCCCCTCATCTTTTCACATACCGGTACAACTGATACCTTTCGTCGAATATCCTCATTTCTTATCTTATCCATCTTCGTATATCCACACATCCACCTTAACATCCTCATTTCTGCTACCTCTATTTTATGCTTATGTTGTCTATGTGTTGGTCAGCATTCCGCCCCATATAACATTGTCGGTCTACCAGTTGTTCTATAGAATTTTCCTTTTAGCTTAAGGGGAGTCTTGGGGTCACACAAAAACTCCGATGCACTCCGCCATTTCATCAACCCTGCTCTAATTCTATGACTTACATCCTCCTCGGTCTCACCACGTTTTTGCAACATTGATCCTAAGCATCTAAAAACATCTTTCTTGGTACCTCTTGACCAAGTAAATGCATCGTGTCTTGATCACCATCTTTAACCCTCGAAAACTCACACTTAATATACTCCGTCTTGCTTTTTAAAAGAATGAAATATACATAATTGAAAATTTTGTCTTTTCCTGCATTATTTCTTTGAAGATAAAAATAAATTTCTTAAGAACTAAAAAATGCATTTTTTGATATTCTTTCTGGCCTTTTCAAATCATTCATCATTCCATTTAGGTATATATTCAACTCCTTTCTGTAATTATATTAATTCTATATATCACAAATACCAACTATTATGTTGTGCTTATCCATTTAAAGTATTATATGTTTTAATTCGTACAGTAAGCAGGTTATTTCATTGTTGGTTATATTGGCCCTCTTGAGATATGGAAATGTATAAAGGTTGTATTTGTAGGAAGGAGGTTGGGCAGGTCTCCTAAGCTCCATTTTCTTTCTGCATCCCTCTTTTGTGAGAATTGATAATCATAGAAAATTTGAAATGGATGTTATGTTAGTCCTCCAAATATACAAGTGACATCAATTAGGACCTCGAGAAAGTTAATTTAGTCCTTCAATTATGGAAGTGACATCAAAAAATTTCTTTGTTTTGTACCATGAGGACGTTAATGGAACATTTGATTGAGAGGTTAAATTGATGACAATTTTCTTTAGAGAACCAAATTGGTGTCTGTTTTCTATTATTAATGATCAAATTGATGTTCAACTTTGTTTAGAGGACCATATTAACATCACTTGTATCTTAAGGGTACTAAAATAGGTATTGACTCCTTTTTTAATGATGTCATTATGCAATTTCCTGTTCTTATATAATTAGTTCACGTTTTTTCCCGATATTAATGTTTGGCACTGCATTATTATTTACTTCAGAATGTAAGATCAAATTACCACCAAGCTGTCTCAAGGTCCGAACAAGATCAAAACTATAGACTATAATATGATCCAACAAAGGTTTGCTCTTACGAGGTTGGCCAGCGACAGTCTTACATGGCAAACTAAAAGTACTTGATACAATTGTATATAAGCGGTTGAGGAGAGCATATATATTTGAGTACACTTGCAGGCTTGCCGCCAATTCTTTACTGGTATGGCAGCTCTACTCTTAATTGCTAAACATGCATTTTTTAACATAATCTTTTGTTAGATTGCGATAGTTGTACGAAAAGTAGAAATTGGTTTTCTGCTTCTTGTTCCTACTATTGACTGACTGAACGTTGTTAGTTATTAGTACATAATTCACTAAACTCCTCTATCTTTCAACTTGAATGATGAGCTGCAGCTTTAATTGGTTCACGTTGTGAGTTTATGATTGATGAATCATATGTAAGCATCACCTCAGTATATCCTGAATTTCCTTTCTGAAACTAGTGTAATTTGTTCTTGTGATTTTCTTTATTTTTTATTTTTTTCGTTTTGTTTAGTGAAGTTTTAAAATGTTTCAAGTCATTTTCCAGAACTGAGAATAAAACTTGCTATTTATTCTTTTCCTCGTTAAGGAAACAACTTGAATGTGGCTATATATGGCATGGTTAATTAATTTTCTGTGGTAGAAAATTTTCTGTTTTATTTATTTATAAAACTTGCATGAATTGGCAGCGAGGAAAATGGCAGCAATGCAGTGTGCCCAGTATAGTTTGCAAATGGAACTGATAAGGCATGATGAGTTGCTAGAGACTACAAGGAGAAAAACTTACTAACTATAGTTTTAATATTATAATTATTTGCATTGTGATGATAGAAATTGATGTTATAGCATGCCTGTCAAATATTCAAAGATAGATCAATCGTGCCTAATTCATGTCTTGATCTCTAGCATTTATGGTGTTATGCATAATGTAATTTATGTTGTAAATATGCATATATAAAGTGTTTTATTTCTTTTTCTTGGGAGTACATGTTATTGTTGGATTGTCTTGTGTTGATTATATATTGTTGAAAGATTCAGTAAAGACGATGATGTGTTGCTGGTATTTCTTTGGATTAAGAGCCACATTTCAATGTCCTAAAAAAGGTAAATTGAACCAAACTTTTGAATTGAACTAAAAGACACCACACGAAAAAGTTCAATGTTTTATAGGAAAAAAAAAAATACACTAGCTGGTTTCTTAGATGGTTTTAGAAGTGCAGTTTAGCTAATCAAAAGTTAGCCTTGTGGATGAAATGGAACTCTAAATGTATCTACATCTTTTCATTGTTCATCCTCCAATTATCAACGAAGTTGGAGCCTTGCTGGTTACGGGGTATGTGTTCGTTTGAGATAATTTTGATTTTTATTTCCATTATGTTCTTGGGCAACTGGAATATGGAACTTAATTGTCATGAATTAGATATTGGTTAATTGGGTAAACCTAGCCGAAATAAAAGTTCAGGTCAGATTCATAAACAATATTTGTTGATTCAATGCAGTATGGTTCGGTTTTATCTAAAGAGAATCAAACCATGTGCAATTCTAGGCAAAAACAAATGTTAATACAGTAACAACTGTAGTAATTACATGTATGATAACCTATGAGATGATATAGCACATAATCTCATTTCTTTTGTAATGTATAAAGATAGTGCAATGTATTGAAAGTGTCAATATAATATTTTTCAAATAATTAAATTTGGAGGACGGTTATTATAGGAATGTAAAAATTAAGGAAATCATTCACAATCTAGAAAAATAAAAAGTCATAACTATGTAAAGAGCGTCAACTTGTCCTCTTATTTGTAAGTACTATATTTCAATAACCTTGATAATCAAAAATTTAGATGAAAAGCTTATTTTCTAAAGAAATAATTATGATTTAACCCAACACACAAAATAACACTCGTGCCTCAGGATCAATAATGTGTCCCCAAGATGTCAAACCTAGCTAGAACAATGAAGAAAATAAATGGATAAGGTTTATTAGCAAGTTACCGCTTAAACAAATGAGTCTCCTCAAGATTCACTATCTAGAAAAAACAAAAAAGGTCATAATTTACTCTTAACAACTAAGTTAAGAGCGTGAACTTGTCCTCTGTTACTCATAAGTATTATACTTCAATAACCTTGATAATCAAAAACATAGATGAAAACCTTATTTTCTAAAGAAATAATTATGATTAATCCAACACACAAAATAACACTTGCGCCTCAGAGGATGAATAATGTGTCCCTAAGACGTCAAACCTAGCCAGAACAATGAAGGAAATAAATGATAAGGTTTATTAGCAAGTTACCGCTTAAACAATGAATCTCCACAAGATTTTATAATCATATACGAGAAGTGCTAACTAAACTAGTCACCCAAAAGACCATCTCAACGCATATTTGGGTTTGTGTTTGGATTGTGGTGACACAAGTTACGAGGCACATCGAACGGACAACGCAAAAAACTTCATCATGTACCTGTATGATATATTTACGGATTGATTAATCCATAATGCATTTTTTTTATATTATAGATTGCTCAACCATAGAACAAAAAAACACATTATATTGACCATTCCATAATGTATTTATTTGTATTATAGATTGCTCAATTCATAATAAAAAAATAAATTAGGGATTGATCAATCTGTAATGTATGTGCATTACAAATTGCATATTCCATAATGTATTTGCCTTTATCTCAACTGATAACCACTTTGATTGTGCCAACACTCCCCTTTTTTTAATTTCATATATGTATTATGATAAGTACTTCTGCAGGATTGGAGTAGACACTGTCCTGGATCTTCTACCACAAGGTTATCGGAGTCTCAAGTGTTCTACTTTTCATCGAAGAGAAGATTGTGTCGCCTGCAATTCCTTTCTTATTACATGGTGATTCTTAGAGGTTGTCAATTTCTTTTCTTGGATCTTTGATAGAAAGATGTTTCTTTGAATCAAGGGGTGAAGATAATATATAGAACACAAGTCTTTTGATTCAAATCTAAGTTGGTGTGTTGTGGTGGTGGTAGTGGTGACAGATTCAACGTTAAAGAGATGGTAGTTTCGATTGAGGTGTGGTGGTGGTGTGAAGGAGAAAAAAAAAAAAAAAGAATGTAGTGTTTAGGGTTAACTGAGAGAGGGGAAGGGGTATCTAAGTCCATTTGGGTTTGAATTTTTAATTGTGACAAGCAAAAAATGGGATACATTAAATAATTGCCAATTTTTCATTAGTAAACAACCCCGGAACTGAACCTATCCAGACCATTTTGGTCTCCTTTTACTTCTTAGGCTACAAATCAGATTCCAAGACGATACCCAGAGACGCAAAGAAAACTGTTGGTTCTCTATCACTCATTTTAGTGATTAAGCTAACTATTAGATCCAGACAGAGAGTTAAATACAAGTATTTCAAGGGCACATGCAAAATAGCTCCAAGTTCAAACAGAATTTTCAATATCTTGTGGGAGAAAAGAAAAGAAATCATTATATTTTTCAAATAATTTAAGTTCAGAGGAGGGTGTTTATTATAGGGATATAAAAAGAAAGGAAATCATTCACAAACTAGAAAAAAATTAAGTGTTATAATTTACTCTTAACAACTATGTGAAGAAAATGAACTTGTCAATCTGTTACTCTGATAAGAACCTTGAGAGAATCACACCACAAAAACTAGCTTTTGTGGTGTGGTTCTCTTAAGGTTCTTATCAATTGATATCAGAGCTTTCCACCATGACTCTTAGCTGCAAACGAGCAGTGCAAGTGGTGACGTCGCCATTGCAGTGTTCGCTTGGGACTATTCAAAGGGCTAGTGCACAATCCTCCTGCGTGGACACCGAAGCTGTGCGGAGCGTAGTGAGATGTTAGGATCCAATTACAAGGTATGGGACTTGGAGTCCCACATTGGAAGTATAAGATTCTAATGTGAGATTTATAAGGTCTTGAGGTCTTCAACTACAATAATTAGCTTTTGTGATATGGTTTTCTCAAGGTTCTTATCATACTCTTAAATACTATACTTCAATAACCTTGATAATCAAAAACTTAGATAAAGAACTTGTATTCAAAAGAACTAATATGATTAACCCAACACACAGAAATGCAGAATAACACTCAACACTCGAGAGGGTGAACGATGATCTCTAAAATAATTAATTTTATATAATATTTTTTATTTTCCATCGTTATATTTTTTTTATTTCAATGTCATTGTGTTTAATTATCTATTATTATGTAAAAATTTATTTTTTATTGTTACACGTTTTATTTCAATGTTATGTAATTTTATTATTTTTAATTGATATTTAATATTTAAAATTTTTTTCAATTATTCATATTTATTATTTGTATTCATAAAAACTGAAAATGAATTAATTATTTTATTGGAATAATAATTAAGTTTTAATAAAAAAAATATAAATGTGAATTTTTTGAAATTTCTTGCAATTTTTTACATTGAAATAAAATTTTGTATGAGTTTTTTATGAATAACATGTCACTGTAGGGATTACAAAAAATGCGGCGAAAACCACAAAAAGATGAATAAAAGACTTTAAAAAACTCTACAAATACTCCCCATTTGAAGATGCTCTTAGAGGATCATAGTCATAGACTTTTTCTTTGTTGTGTTTAAGGGAAATGAAAACGGCACGGTTAAAAAATATTGCATAATAGGAATTTCTCAACCACTTCAAGGCTGCAAATTCAGATGCTATGACGAACCTAGAGAGAATCAAAGAAAACTAACTGCTGGTTCTCCATCACTCATTTAGTGATTAAGCTAACTATTAGACCAAACTGAATATAAGTATTTCAAGGGAACGTGCAAAATAGCTCCAAGTTCAAAAAGAATTTTCAATAACTTAATGGAAAAAATTCAACACAGCTTATCCAAAAAGTGTGGAACTCATTAACTTACAATTTACCAACCTCATTGTTTGTCATATATTAACCCAAGAACAAGTAACCTAAAGCAGTTTAGATCACCACACAATGTTGAATTAAATAAACACAGAAAGCACCAGAAATTCAAGTACATAAATGATAAATATAAATGAAATTCAAGATATTGTAAAACTTCATTTCATGACACCTCTCCTCACATGCATCTTCACCATATCAAAACTATAGATGCCTGATGAAGCAGAAATCAGTATGTGACGTTCACATATGTGATTTAAAACAAATTGCTCAACTAAATTTGTAAGTAAATGAAGATTCCCTTAGAAAATTCACAAACCAATTCTGCAGAAACTGCAGACCTCCATCAGCTATAATGCTTTCTTGGGACATAAAAAACATACACGTAGTCTCGTGATCTTCATCTTCTAAATCAAGCATTGTAACCTTGCAAAAATTCATAATAGTACAAAGCATTCACCAATAGTATAATTGCTTTACAAACTAATCCACAAGGGTGAGCAGGCTCTTCTAAGGGAAGAAAATCAACGTGTAAATTTTAACAAAACTCATGAACTATGAATTTGTTACAATATTCACAGCAATTTCTCTCATGAATTACTAATATTTACTTTACAAGAGTACTCCAAGAAAACTGTCTTAATAAAAAGAAAAATTCAAAACAAACGGCTAGAGGCAACCTTCACATACCCACATCTATAACAGTGCCTCAGTAAAACATTCGGCAGATACAAGAAATACCAGTAAAGTTGTATCTCTCATTTATTTGATTTAAACTACATCGTAATCTCAACTCACAAATTTCAATAATCTCAATCTCGACTCGCTTTAAAGAAAACCAAAGAACCTTTTCCTAGTTAGATTACGCGTTGTTATACAAAAACCCATTAAAACAGAACAAAACACTTATAAAAAACTGAAATCGAATTACCAAAGTTAGCACCATCAGAGACAAAAGAAAAATGAACACGGTAATCAAACAACAACGTTAAATCACACACCCCGCACGCACCAATATAATATATATATATATATATATATATATATATATATATATATATATATCCATTAAATAACAAAAAGTAAACAACTCTTAAAATAAATTGCAGAAGTGTGGTTCATCACGAAAGAGCCATTATCATATTAACAAGAAAATCCCAGAAACAAAGTACAACCTGTTTTCCTTTTTCTATTTCCTTCTCCATAATGAAGAGGAAACTACAAGATACCGAAACCCTAATCGAGAAATTATTTAACCCCGAGAATACCGATGAAAAAGAAAGGGGTTTTAGTTGATATCAGAGTCATCGAAATCGTCTTGGAAGTTGTTGAAGAAATCGGCGTCGGCGAGTTTGTTATCTGCGGCTATGACGCCCTCGGCGAAGATCTCGAGAGGGTCGACGTCGTCCACGTCCATGGCCATCGATGATACCTGCTCGTCCATCTCTCCGAACAAATCCATTGATCTCATCATCCTTCTCTCACTCTCTCTAAACAAATTGGAGCGTTAAATTAGGGTTTTATTATATGAATGAACTATGCGACGCTAATGAAAAACGTGTCCATTCCTCCGAAGGATCGAGAGTTTAAACTTTAAATAGTGATTAAATTGTAAAAAGATTAAGATAAGAAGATAAGTAAAATTTAAATTGATATAAAATTTCAGATTATCATGTAAAATGAAAAATTTATAATAAATAATTAATGTGTAAATTTAAATGCCAGTTTATATTTACTTAAAGATATTTAAGAATAAAAATTTAAAAATATTTTCCAATAAATTTAACTCAACCATTTTTGTCAATTGTTTAAATTTAAAAATAATAATTTTTAATGTATTTTTTTTAAAAATAAATAGAAATTGTTTTCCTAAAAAAAAAAATGAAAGAGAAAGTCAAAGCCCAAAACAAACAAGATGATTCGGTTTTGTCATTCTTCCCAATTGATATTTAGATTTAGATTTGTCGTCATAAATATTTTTTATTTTAATTATTAACATATTTATGTTTTTTTTCTTTTTTAGTTTTATTTAATATTTTTATATTTTTATATTGTTTTATTTAATATTATTTATATTTTTGTATATTATTTTATTTACTATATTTTTATACTTTTTTATTAATGTTAGCTTAGCTGAAACTTGGAGAATCTGATTTAAAAGGCAATAATGTCAATTTATAAGTATATTAAATTCTCTCCACTTTATTTCATTTATACTAAACACCTTCATAATATTATTTCCATTATATTTCTCTCTTTTTTTAAAAAAAAAAACAAACAAGCTAACATTTAGCATTTTATCTATTATATTTCTCCTTTTTAAAATTATCTTTCATCTATTTTCATTTATTTTATTTCTCTTATTTCTATCAAATACACCATAAATAAGAAATACGACAGAAGTTGTTTAGTTGAAGAGAAATAGAAGAATTTTTTTAAATTAAAGTTGTTTGATTAGTATAATATGAAAACAAGTTATTCAGTTAGTAAAAAATAAATTGGTCCATTGAGTAAATTAATTTTTAACCTTGTTATTAATATTAATTTTACAATTCATTTTATCATGTGGGTTCCATGATTACTTTATCTCATTTGTGCAACGCATCTCACCCTTTTAACCAATGTTATGAAATTCGGTCCGATTATTGACCCGGTCGAGATAATGGATCAGTGTGTCAATAATTGGTTTAGTTTAACTCGATATATATTAAAAATTCAAAATTATATATATTTATTATATATAAGTATGTAAATATAACTAACATTATTTGATTAAAAAAGTCCATTCATACTCCAAAATCCAAAATAACAATTAAAGTATTAAAGTTGATAACACAAATTCACAAATAATAATTCAAAATTAAGAGATTACCAAACAAAATAAAATAAATAAGTTATGTTAATAAATTTAATAATAACATACTTAATCACTAAATGACATACTTTATAAATGCACCTTCCTCAAAAACAATGACAGAACACACAGCCTAAGCTAGACAAATGCAAATCAACCAAGTTCATACAAAACACTCAACAAGGCTAATCAAATATAAGGATGACATGTCACATATTGATATATAAAAACATCACCAGCAAAAAACAACTTTCACTATTCTTAGACGTGGAATTCATAAACACCAGAACCAAACTCAATTAACCATTAATTAAACCTTCAATATCTAACAAAATAATTCCCAATCACCAACTACTAACAACTTTCACTATTATTTGAGAGGGAATTAGAAAACATAAAGAACCTACAGGAGTTTATGTTCTTGCTCCTCCATTTCTTAATTACTACTACTACTACAGGAGTTTTCTTAAAACAACAACAAAAAAATCCTTGGACACAAAGTTGTAATGATATGATCAAACTTGCCCTAACCAATTACAGTCTAATAATCAGGCATAATTTGACAAATACAAAAAGGAGCAAGTCTCCAGCAAACTGAAGTAACAACTAATCTTGCCTTCTAGAATCAATCTTTTAAATGCTTCCAATGTACCAAAACACCTGACTAGTTTTTCAATTAAAGATCTATAAGTTCACATAAGCCAAGAAGGTAAAGTTGGATTTTGTCACTAAATAAAAATTTCTATCATGGATGACATATGAGATTTAGATAACAACTTTGATTTCACATGCAGAAGCATCTGCAGCATACAAAGGGTGGAGAACATGACCTTCCTTAGGCTCAACTAAATTCTATATTAATACATAACATATTTGAAAGTCGAATTCTTGGTAAATACGCTTTTTCTCTCCCTCAAACTTTTTATTCTTATTTTATTTGCTATTTTTGTGTTGCCAATTTCTACACCTTTGATTGTGAGTGTGTTCTGTGTTCAAATAAGAATGAACAAGAAATATAGAAAACACACTAAATATTTTCCTCCTCTAATTCTGGCTCCAACGCTCACTCATCACCACACATATTTGCCATTATTAATTAATTGTAAATCACATATCTAAAACGTGAAACCAACATATTAGCTATGATACATTTTGATGTGAAAATTTGATAAAACGTGGATGAAAACACCAAAGTAAGCTACCTTCAGTTTGAGAAGCTCGTGCAACATGACTACGACGCAATGCAAAGGGGCCGGCGAGCTTCCGGTGCGGTGGCGCGACGGCTGATGACATAGAGCGTGGTGGGTTGGTGGCCATGAAGGGGAGCGTGACTGCATGAGCGTGAACCGTGAAAAGAAGTGAGTGATTGAAGTTAAATTAGGGATGATTGAGAATGACACGATTTTGGGGCTTTTTTTTTTTTTTTTTTGCAAAATCATTGAGTTTTACAAACTGGTCGGGTTGCCTAGTTGACGCAAAATCGACTGAGTCTGACCAGATCATTCCGGGTCAGATGCATGGGCGATCCATTAACCAAATCGATCCGATTATGTCACGGGTCTCGATTGGACAGGTTCGACTTGCTATATCGAATTGGATTTTATAACACTGCTTCCAACAACACCCCACACATGTGTGATAAATGGGGGGACTTTCTTGGCAAGAAAAATCTCATTAACAAATTTGTACTAGTGGGATCCACACTTTATTTGAAAAATTTGTTGCCATTTCATGCATCCCAAATCCCAGAAATTTGTGGTAGATCGTGCTTTTCCCGCATCTTACTTCTTTTTCGTATTATTTCGCCGCAACCAAACATACGCTTAATGATGACAAAACGACACTATCGATGGATAAAATATATAAATAAATGACCTACTTATTAAGAGAAAAAGATAAAAAATTAAAGTTAGAGATATAAAAATAGGTTGTCTAACTAAATCTAACATGTCAAGGTGTAAAAAACAAGTTGAGTGAGATCAATTATCATATAGGCTACATATTTTTATCACAGTGACTTAAATTATTAATTTTTTTTATCTTCACCAATTTAAAATTCATTTGATATTAATTAAACTTTTACCGCACAATGACTTATAGTAGTATTTTTTATTTTTATTTTGATACGATATATATATATATATATATATATTCCGAATTCCCCATTTTGCTCCAACAAAATCTCCAAAATTCATGCACGGATTATATTAATTTGACAACTATAGACTCGAGAGCATAATTATTAAAACTGGATCTGATTGGGAATCAGTAGAATAATCGATCTTGTTCTACTATTAGATCAATTATGCAGTTGACCTGGTCAAAATCGGCCAAAACAAGATGCTCAGACCGGTCCAACCCGATCGAATTCTTTTTCTTTTTTTGAATTTTTGTTAAAATTATTATTCATAATTATTTTGAATTTTTAGAATATAAATAAATTTTTCTTACTCAAATAATATTAATTATATATTTATATATAATAAATAATTTATAATTTTAAATTTTTAATATATATCAAATCAAAATAGTTCTATTACTAATTTACCGGTTAGAATACAAGTCGAGTAACTTGTTATCTTGACCGGATAATCAAACCGATTTTAATAACACGCAGCTCGTGAGTAGAGTAAACATCAAATCAAACCCCCTTTATCTTTAGTGCAGTGCAACAGCAGGAGGCAGCAGCAGAGTGCAAAACATCTTTCTTCAATCTCGTTTTCTCTGTTACCACATCTCAAATTCTTGAACCCTTTTTCCCATTATTTTTCCACCACCTTTTCTCTCCTCTGTAAAAGAAAGAAAACCAATGTGTTCCCATTCCCAGAAGACCCTCTCGAGAATCCTCACCAAATTCACCTCCTTCCCTCCTCCAACCCCACAACACATCCAACTCGCCCACACCATAACCCTTACCCTCCTCAACAACCCCTATTCCAAACTCCACCACTCCTTGATCCCCTGCATCTCACCCCACGTCACTTACCGTGTCCTCTCCGACCCCACCCTCCCCCCTCGCTCCTGCCTAACCTTCTTCCACTTCCTCCCATCACCCGACCTCAACGCCCGCCTCATCCTCCTTTACCGCCTCTTCGACGCCCGAAAATTCGCCGCAATGAGGACCCTCTTAGATTCCCTTGTCACCACAGAAGTCGAAACCAAACGCCCCGTTTCAGATGTTGTTTCTTTGGTTGATGAATGTGAATTTGAACCCCATTTTGTTGAGACTCTGTGTGACATGTTGTTCAGGGTGTGTGCTGACAATAGGATGTTTCGAGATGCCCTTAAGGTGTTTGATTATGTGATGGCAAAAGGGTTGGTGGTAGAGGGTAGGTCTTGCTTTATACTTTTGCTTGCTTTGAAGAGATGTAATAAGGTTGAATTGTGTGTGAGGTTCTTTCGAAGGATGGTTGAGTCCGGTCGCGTTGATATCGGGGTTCAATCTTTGACTATTGTGGTTGATGTTTTGTGTAGGAGAGGGGAGGTTGGGAGGGCTAAGGAGTTGATGGACGAGATGGCCACGAGAGGCGTCGTGAGGCCAACGGTGTTTACTTATAATACGTTGTTGAATGCTTGTGTTGTGAGGAAGGATCGGGAGCGGGTTGATGAGATTTTGGGGTTGATGGAGAGGGAGGGTGTCGTGGCTAGTTTGGTGACGTATACCATTTTGATCGAGTGGTACGGGAGTTCCGGGAGAATTGGGGAGGCAGAGAAGGTGTATGAGGAAATGTGCGAGAGGAACGTGGAGATGGATGTTTATGTCTACACGTCAATGATAAGTTGGAATTGTAGGGTGGGGAATGTTAGAAGAGCGTCGGCTCTGTTTGACGAGATGATTTGTAGAGGCATTGTTCCAAATACTCACACTTTTGGGGCATTGATTAGTGGTGTGTGCAAGGCTGGCCAAATGGAGGCTGCGGAGATCTTGTTGGAAGAGATGCAGTGTAAGGGGGTTGATTTGAATGTTATAATATTTAACACGATGATGGATGGATATTGTAAAAGAGGGATGATGGATGAAGTTTTCAGGCTGCAAGATATCATGGAAAGGAAAGGGTTTGAAGCGGATGTCTTTACATACAGCATTCTTGCTAGTGGGCTGTGTAAATTGCATAGGTATGAGGAAGCCAAGAGGGTGTTAAATGTGATGGTAGAGAAAGGAGTGGCTCCGAACGTTGTGACTTGCGCTACGTTTATTGAGATATATTGCAAGGAAGGAAACCTTGCAGAAGCTGAGAGGTTCTTCAGGAATATGGAGAAAAGGGGAGTGGTGCCTAATATTGTTACGTATAACACTCTAATAGATGCGTATAGCAAGAATGAAAAAGTAAAGCGAGCTCATATGTTAAAAGCTGAAATGATAGAGAAGGGACTACTGCCAGATGTATTTACATACACATCATTGATACATGGGGAATGTATTGTTGACAAGGTAGATGAGGCTCTGAAGCTTTTCAATGAAATGCTGGTAAAGGGCCTAAGAGGAAACGTGAAGACATATACGGCAATTATTTCTGGTTTATCCAAGGAGGGGAGAGCAGATGAAGCTTTTGAGTTGTATGATGAGATGATGAGAATGGGTCTAATACCTGATGATAGAGTTTTCGAGGCACTTGTTGGTAGCCTTCATAAACCCAGTTCTCATGCTGCCGTGAAACAAAATGAGTATGGGGAACTGAAAATAAACACTTCTGATACCTCGAGCTTGCCAAACACTGGTTTGTCAATTTCACACAGGAAGGTGGTACATACATGATAATCTTGTCCTAGAAGCCCAAGTAAAAACCTGTATGGAAAAAATCCATCTTTCACAATACCAAATTAGAGATTGGAAGCTGGTACAATGTACAAATATTCTGGTGTTGTGAAATATTCAAACCTTACCTTTCTCTTATTTGATGATATATTTTACATACCCAAGTTTGGTGATTAGAGACATTGCTGGAGTATTTCACAGAAGTGGGATTTAGTCAGATTTGTTCACAGAAGTGATCAAAGTGGTTCATGACCAGGGAGAGAAGGAGGCTGGAGTATTTCACAGAAGTGGGATTTAGTCAGATTTGTTCACAGAAGTGATCAAAGTGGTTCATGACCAGGGAGAGAAGGAGGCTCCAGATACCAACACAAACTTCTCTAAATACGTGGAATTGGCTGAGAGACTTTATTTACATTTTATGTTATGCAGACTGAGCATGTAGCTACTGATTGTAACCCTTGATGGCTGACAAAGCATCTGTAAAATATGGCTTCATCAAGGAGTTTGCCCCTAATCTTTGTTAGAGATAACAATTCTTTGAGATTAGGTGAACTTGTTCAATTGAAAACTGCCATTGCTATTGGAATTAAGGTGAGGTCCTGGCCTCCCATCCCACTAGACTTATATCATGTTTTGGTTCTGCTACTTTTAGAACATAATTTTTCAAAACTTCTCAAAATGCTACAAGTAAAAAAAATAGATTATTTCCTTAATAGGTTAATCAAAACAGATTATTTCCTTAATAGGTTAACTCCGCCTATGTGTATTTGCATGCATGGCCTGTACCAAGCCAGGATAAAGCGACGCGTTACATCGGGTCACGGGTGTATCGAAAAATGAGTTAGGGTCCTTGCCACAAGGCAAGGTGCTACATCAATCCCGGGATGTAGTGATAAGTGAGCTAGAGTTCATGCCGAAAGGCAATGTGCCAGGTTTTCACCCGAATTTGGTGACAAAAAGGCAAAAGTCCCAACACGCAGATGGGCGAGCGTGGCGGGCAAACATCGCCCAGAGGTTTAGGATGAAATTGGAAAGCTGGAACATAGGAACATTAACGGGTAAGCTGAGGGAGTTAGCATATGTTTTTGCCAGAAGGAAAGTGAATATTGTTTGCTTGCAAGAAACTAAGTGGGTTGGAGAAAAGGCCAAGGGAGTGGAAGGCACCAGTTTCAAGTTGTGGTATACAGGTACAACCAAGAGTTGCAATGGGGTTGAAATTATGATCTATAGAAATTTCAAAGATAAAGTCGTTGATGTCAAAAGGAAAGGTGAAATGATTATGATGATTAAGTCTGTAGTGGGGATCTAATTTAAATATCCTTAGTGTGTATGAACCCTAAGTTGAACTACTATTAGATGAAAAAAATCAATTTTGGAAAGACTTGGAGGAGGTTCTGAGAGGTATCCCACGAGAGGAGAAGATTTTCTTAGGAGGAGATCTAAATGAGCATGTTGGTAAAAACAGTGGAGGTTTTGATAGAATTCATGGTGGTTTTGGCTATGGGCAAGAAATGAGACTAGAGAAGATGTCTTGAACATTGCACTGACTTATGATTTGATGTGTTGTTTGGAAAAAGGGAGTCTCATCTTATCACGTATCATAGTGGTCAAAATTGTAGTCAAATTGATTTCTTTATGGCTAGACGAAAAGATAGAAATTCGTGTATTGACTGCAAGGTATACCCTAGAGAATGTGTGGCGACACAACATAAGTTGGTAGTTCTAGATGTTTGGTTCAACAAAGTTCTTAATTTGAGGAAGAAAACTCAAAACCCAAGGATAAGATGGTGGAAACAAAGGAGGAGAAACAAAGAGTTTAAGGAAAACATGTTGCGTGAAAGACAGTAGGAGTTTATTGGAGAAGCAAATGAAATATAAAATAAGATGACTATGTGTGTTCAAAATGTGGGAAGAAAGGTGCTAGGTAAAACAAAGGAAACAAAGTTTTTACTAAGGAAACATGGTGGTGGAATAGAGAGGTGTAAAAGACTATTAAACAGAAGAAGAAATGCTATAGATCTTTGCATAAATGTCCTAATGATGAGAATTTGCAAAAGTAGAGTAGTGAGGAAAAATGCAAAGAAAGCAGTGCGGGAAGCTAGATGCAAAGTTTTTGACGATTTGTATAAAAATCTTGGGAGCAAGGATGGGGAGACAAATATTTACAAACTTGAAAAATGAGGGGTAAAAATAGTAAAGACCTCACCTAAGTTAGATGTATCAAAGATGAAAATAATTTTTTTTGGTAAGGGATGAAGATGCAAGTGAAAGATGACTAAACTATTTTAACAAAATTTTTAATGGGAGTGACGACAAGAGTGAGGTGGATTTGGATGACGTTTTTGATGATTTGAATAGAAGATTTGTGCGCAGAATTAATACACATGAAGTTAAGGATACCTTAAAGAGGATGAAAAATAATAAAGCTTTGGGACTTGATGACGTCCGTCCCTATTGAAGTGTGGAGAGGCTTGGGAGATGTGACAATAAAATGGTTGACCAATATTTTTAATAGGATTCTTCAAACAAATAAGATGCCTGATGTTTGGAGGAAAAATATGTCTGTGCTTATTTACAAAAACAAGGGAGATATCCATAATTGTTCAAACTATAGAGGCATCAACTTCATGAGCCATAGTATGAAGTTATGGGAGAGAGTTATCGAACATCGCCTAAAGAGGGAGACCAAGGTTTAGGTAAATCAATTTAGATGCCAGGAAGATGTACCATGAAAGCTATCTTCTTGATGAGACAATTAATAAAAAGGTATATGCAAAAGAAGAAAGACTTATATATGGTGTTCATAGATCTTGAGAAAGCATATGATAGAGTCCCAAGAGAAGTCTTATGGTGGACTCTTAAGAAGAAAAATGTAGCATTAAAGTATGTTAATGTAATCAAGGATATGTATGTTGGGGCTACCACATGTGTGAAAGCTTGTAATGAAACATCAAGGTATTTTCCTATCACAGTAGGGGTTTACTAAGGTTCAGCTCTTAGTCCTTATTTCTTTGTCTTAGTGATGAATGAACTAATGAAAGATATTCAAGAGGAAGTGTCGTGGTGTATGCTTTTAACAGATGATATCGTGCTTATTGATGAGACCAAAGATGATGTTAATAGGAAATTGGAATTGTGGAGAAAAACTTTGAAGTCTAAAGGATTCATGATAAGTAAGAGTAAGACGGAGTATATGAAGTGCGAGTTTTCGCGAGTAAGAGATGGTGATCAAGACACAGTACATCTACTTGGTCAAGAGGTACCCAAAAAAGATGTTTTTAGATACTTGGGATCAATGTTGCAAAAAGGTGGTGAGATTGATGATGATGTAAATCATAAAATTAGAGTAGGGTGGATAAAATGACGGAGCGCATCGGGATTTTTGTGTGATCGCAAAATTTCCCTTAAGCTAAAAGAAAAATTCTATAGAACAGTTGTAAGACCTGTAATGCTATTTGGAGTGGAATGCTGACCAATATATAGGCAACATGACTATAAAATAGGGGTAGCAGAAATGAGGATGTGTGCATATACGAAGATGGATGAAAATAATAGGAATACTTCTAAACAACCAAGAGGGGGGACGAGTTGATTGAATCTTGGTAATTTAAAATTTTCAAATCAGAGTTTTCCACAGGATCTTTATCACTTTAAAATTGTTTTCAAATTAACCAATCTTATATTCAATCAAATTCCTATGTCAAGAAAATCAATAGACAATTGAAATCTTTTCTGTGCAAGTAGTTTGAATCAAAGACCAAAGCAATAAGAGATGATGAGAATAGAATAAAGATCAGCCACAATTTTATACTGGTTCACTTCAAACACTATGAAGCTACAAGATTTTATGTTGGACGAAATATTCTATGATTCTTTGGGCTTGTATATTTATTTTGATAGAATAATATCTATTAAATTTTATAAGAAATAATAAAGAAGATATAACTTTCTTTCAAGAATTTTATAAAATCAAGCTTTCTTACTATATGGAACACAAAAGGTTTCAAAGAAATAAAATTAGTTATGAGGTGAAATTAGTGTGATTTGTGTATGGTTTATAAAGTTTCATATGGTTGTTAGACAAAGGTGTATATATATATTGTTAAATAAACCCATTCCATGGATTGTAAAGTTGATATATATAAAGCATACGTGGTTGAGTAATTCTGTATAATTTGATAAAGAATCAACATGTTACTTGGTGGTGTTATGCTTTTGATGTTGAGAAATAAATTAAGAATTGTATTATGTTGATGAAATATTGGAATCCTTGTGTTGTTAAAGATGT
>PYAF01002008.1:1403682-1450825 GCA_007407185.1 Glycine tomentella | reverse complement strand
ACAATTGTGACGTCAGAGAAAGCACCCCGGCTACCGAGTGTACTCGGCAACCGGGCTGGGGGGCAACTGTTCTGGAGTCATAATTGGGCCTATGTTAAGGCCCAAATAGTTACAATATGTTATTAAGATTCAGCGTACATGGACCAAGACTCAGTCCACTCAAGCAGTTACGAACGTGCAGGTGGAGGCCGGAAATATAAGAAGCCACTCGCGCACGTTGCAGTTAGCCAACGGTCAGGTATTTCATCTATAAATATGGCTCGCTCGTTGGTGAAAGGTACACACACATTCTAACTCTCTCTTTCAATTACACAGAGCACACACCCCACGTCCATTGGTGTATCTCTGTGATCTTCTGCTTCAAGGTATCATTCTCCATTGATATCCTTGGACTTGCAGAGTTAGAGTGATCAAATAGCAAACACGTAGTACTTTCGTGCTACACAGTTGTGTTCTGGAAATATACAGAACAGAATTAAATTCTGTTTGAAAGTGTTGTAGATTGAGAAAGATATATAAGAATATAGAAATGAAGTTGTGCATTGAGATAATTGAGAGAGAAAGAGAGGCAGAAAAATGGAAATAAAAAATTGGTGATGGGAGATTAATTTGTGCCGTTAATGAAACAAATAGGTCATGGGAGAGAAGGTTACCAAATCAGAATTGTGGGTAGTTACTTTCGTGGGCAGGCCAAAGGATTTAAAAAATAATAATATTGTTATCTTTGTAATTCGTATTGAAAGGGAAAAGATTTCCCCAAAAAAGTGGAGAAAAAATAGTAGAAATTTATAGATTTGTATAATTAATTTTTTTATTAAGGGGATAATAGTCTTATAAAAAGAGACCAATAGGTGATTATCAATATGAATATCCCTTTCATCTATTGTTATGTTATGTTGTGTTATTGTTATAGATATAAAGATAAGTATATTTAAATTTTATTATATAAATATTATGTTTATATAGATAAGTTGTATAGGTAAGCATAGTATATAGTTATATCTTCTATTACATTTATACAGAACACTAATTAATGTATTTCAAATATCTTTGTAAATAATAATAACAATAATAATAATAAATTCATAAATATATAAAATAAATTCATAAAAACCCCTTATATCAGGATTAATATACTGGACCACGAAAGCTCACTTCTTTTACAAGAAAGCTAACTTACAAATGGACCAAAACAATACTTAGCCTAAAAAAGAAAATTTTCATAAATGCAAAAAGCGTCATTAGAAATAGTGAGAGAAAATTTCTGGGTTTAGAGGAGAAACGGCGAGAGTGATTTGCTTCTTTTGCGGCACCCTACAATGGTTTCGCCCCTAACATGGTTTCGCTACGTTGTCCACAGGATCAACTACTCCGTCTTCCTCGGCTTCCAGGTCCTTGTTCCCTTCCTTCACTCTCTCACCCTTTTATTCTTCTTTAAATCCTTTTTTTTTTTTTTTTTAATTTTGCTGATTATTGTCAATGCTAGTCATTTGTAATTGTTGTAAAGTTTTCCTACTTTTAATTTGCATATTGCCCTTGTTAGTTATTTGGTGGAGGAATTTCATTTGTTATTGTTAGTGGGAATTAATGATTGCAAGTACATTTAAAACTGTTTTTGCTGTTAAAGTGTTCAGCATGGTAATGACGATGAGAAAGTTCTGTAATTTGGGTGTAAGGTAAGATCCTTCTCATAATTATTCTAATAACTTGTCTTGTTTATTTTCAATGAGATCTTTGCTCTTAGCTCATTCAAAAGTTCTTACTCAACACGAGACCTTGTTGAATTCTTTGTCAATAGGCAATCTCGCTTGTATGTTAATTAGCTGTGGGGGGAAAAGCTTACTGAATGGATTTTTTTTTCTTGTCCTCAAATCAGGAGCTGTGTAGTTTGAAATAAATCATATTTGATGTTCTCGTGTGTCGTAGCAATAGAATGGTGGCTGAAATATTAAAGCTGAAAACTTTAACTTTAATTTATTACAACAAAGTGAATAAGGGCTTGTTTGGATAAACTTATCCATAAACATTTATAGGAGTATAAAATAGGAAGAAAAAATTAAATAAGCTTTCCCATAAGCTAAATTTAGCTCATGCATAAGTTAAAAATAAGTTTTTGGGGAAGCAAATATGAGAGAGCTTCTACAAATTAGCTGATGCATAAGCTAATTTTGGCTTATGAAGAAACTTATTTCATTTTTCCTTCTTATTTTCTTCTCCTATTAGTGCTTATGGAGAAGTTTATCCAACAGGTCTTAAGTTTAACTGTATGTCTAAACTGCCTTGGCTAAGAAGAAATCATAATCTTTCAAACACCTTTTGTTTTATTTATTTTTTGCTGGACATTGGGTATTGTTCAATCAATAGGTCTTCTCGAACTCCCTTGTAAATGTATGCAGTGTTAAGAGAGGTGTCGGTGGCTTGGAAACCAATTTCTATCTTATTCTATGAAAACTGAGGGATGCATTTGATAAGAGGTGTTGGAGGGCCAAGGGCATGTGATTTCCAAGACTATGCTTTTATCTTGAAAAGACTAATCTATTGGTTGTTAATCATTTCATCCTAAACAATGACATTCATAGGAATATTTTTCCTAGTAGTTTAAGTTATACAACTGTGCCAGTGCGAGGTTTTGCCTGTTTTCTGTAGCTGTTTATCACATTGTAAGCACTTATAAATCCCCTCCTTTGAAATGATTTTTACTATTCAATGTTTAATGTGAACAGAACTATAAATATAACGGAGGTCAAATTAATATTTTGAAAAAATTCTTTCAAGTAAAGCTGACGTACTTGCACTGGAATAAAGGAGAGGAGATGGCCCCTACTATTGATGGAAAATCAGTAACTCTTGTTCGGAAATTACCAGCTGTAAACCCAAGGTAATTTCATACACTATGCTTTTGTGCAAATCTATTGACTGCTATTGCTAGTTGTTTGATATGGGCATTCTAAAGCTAGAAATTTAATATTCATATACATGCTTTTACATAAAAAGCTTCTATTTGCTTTATACGCCTTTCTTAGACTCTTGGTATGCTGTATCTTCTTCTTGGATAGCTGTGCAACCCTTGCTTACAAACTGTTTCAGTCACTTATTTACTTTTCAATGTCTGTTGAGATTATTAGGAAATATATTGTATGATATAATCAGATATATTGTATATATTTACTTTCCTATGATAGAATAATTCTGTATATACTTACTTTCCTCGAATACATTAGATCAAATCCCACTAACAGGGGATCATAGCTGATATGCCTTAAAATTAGCACAAACGATTCTGTACATGTATTATATATTGTTATCAGTCAATGGAAAGAAGACACAGAACATTTTACATGTCTTACGAGAGATAGACCCCATTTTTTTTACATCTGACCCATCATATATTTGTTGTAGTGAACTCTTGAAAGACTTTTTTTCTTGTTTAATTATAGTTTATCCATTGTGATCTGGTGTCACTATTGAACATCTGTGTATTACAATTTAAGTTTTCCCACTTTATCTGGACAACATTAAATAGCATATCATTTTGGTGCTGTGTCCATCCAAAACGGGAGAATGGCATAGACAGAGATATTTAAACATTGAAAGGGAAAATATATCCAGAGGTTGAGTCTGTTTTGATCTTTAAGCAGTTTTTAATAATAAAAAAAGAAAATGAGGCAGGGATATTTTCGATTGTACCATTCTCATTTGCCCCAACTTCTTCATTTAATTTTGGCACATATGATGATTGTAGAACTTTACCGCCATGCCAGGGCTCGCCCTCCCCCTTACCTGCGCATATTGTAGAGCCTCCGGACAATGGGGTACGTAGTTTTTAGTGGTTTATGATGATTGTAGAAAGAGAGATATGTGCAGAAAATTTTTCATTCACGTTAAATAGTTACAATACTAAGTGTTCATATATACATACTTACAACTACCCATAAATGTTAACAATATATTATAATTCTCATAGTTATATGTGTGTGTTTGATGCTGTGTCCATGTTCTACATTTTTTAAATTTAATCCTTGGTGCAATTAAGAGTCAAATTCTCATACTTACAACTACCACAATTAAGACCAGCTTTCCAACCGTAAGCCTTGGTGCAACATTTAAGTGTAGCTTCCTTGTAACCTGGTTGTCAGGTTCTTGTTGTGGAAACAGTCTTCTTGTTCACAGTATAAAAAATGGATTTTGTGCATAAACTCTCCGCAGACCCTACAATTGTGGGTGGCCACTGTATAGTCAATACCTTGAACGCTGTGAGGAACACTAAAATGTTCAGATCCCATTTCGAGTTCAGATAATGGTTTCTTGTCAATACGTGGCCCATGGAGATTAGTGCTAGACTGTTTCTGTTCAAATGATTTCTCTTAAATGGTTGGGCAAATATATGATAAATGAGTCTAGAGTTTGTGACTGACTGTATGTTTTTTGTTGTAACAACATGAACTCCATCATAAATTTGACCATTTAAGTTGATAGGATTGTGTTAATATTAACTATGAATTTGATTCTTTGTAGAGATATTAAAATTCTTTTATTTTCCTGCATTTATCAATTCGATGAAAGGTAACAATAGTACCAGTGAGTGAAAAGATAAGGGAACATAGATTGAGGTGCTTTGGGCACGTAATAACGGTCCTTGGATGCTCCTGTAAGAACTAGAATTTGTTAACAAAAGTTTGTCACAAAGAGAGGTAGAGGTAGACCGAAACTTATCTGGGAAAAAGTAATAAAACAAGACTTAATGGAGTGAGATATAGATTGGCGGAAGGTGGGTCTTAGGATGGAATGTAGAAAAGTTATAAGCTTGGTGGAGGGTTAGATCCGTTATTATCTCTATATTCTATATTGGTCTCTTTTAAGTTCTTTTCCTCTTCATTTTTTCCCTCCTTCTTTCACCATTCTTTTCTTTTATCTTATTTTTCTTTTCTTTTGTCTTATTTCTCCTCTTTTTTCTCTCAACTTTTTCGTATCTATCATTGGATTCATCTACCACCAACCTCAATTAACTTGGGTTAAAGGTGTTGTTGATGTTGATGTTGATATTTCAGCATTTATCAGTTTGGTAGTTGAAACTCTGAGCCGGTTCTTACCTGTGAGTCTGTGACATATCTTAAATATGGTAAAGTTCTAGTTCAGAGCCATGGTTGGACAGGTTGGTTTTAGGAAATGCTATGTATAAAACTATAAATTAGCTTCCCTTCAGTGGTGTGACAAACTTCATACTTATCATGTGCAATGGTTGTGACTTGTGAGTATTATTTCATTTTTTTTTTTTTCGTTATTAGGTTGAAGCTTATGGATGGTATGAGTTGTGATCACCCCTTTCCGAAAAACAAAAAAGATTGCCAACTGACTGGCAGTTTAAAAAATGTTGAAACTAGGTCTTGCTCCATTTTGTTCTTGTTATTCTTTGAGTTCCACAAAAGTTGGAGAATGACTGATGATTGACTTTTTCATCTGGAGCTTATTAATTAGTGTATTCCCATCACCATTTTTTGTTAGTGATAGACTGGGTTCTTTGACAGGTGTGTTTTTGTAGGAGATGTTGTGGTAGTGAAGGACCCTGAGAATCCAGATAACTACCTAGTCAGAAGATTAACTGCAATTGAAGGTTATGAAATGGTTTCTACTGATGAAGAGGATGAACCCTTTATTCTCAAGAAGGATCAATGCTGGATAGTGGCTGAAAATGAAAAATTGAAAGCCAAGGTAAAAGCTGCCTAACTTTGCTTTCCCTAGGTGGATTATTATGCACCTCTGCTACAATTTGAACACTATTATTGTTATATTGTATTAATGTCATAGTAAAAATTTTAGATTAAAATATCATTTAATCAAGCAATGAGTTATCATTGATATACGAGTATTCAAGTTGATTACATACATACTCTTAGTTATTTAAATTTTATGAAATTATTGTGTAAGATTAATTCGATAACTAGATTGTTACATAAGAAACGATACAAATAAATAGATTCTCAATAGATTCCTTGGTTAAAATAATTTTTATAATGAGTTAGTCCATGGTGTTGGTGACTTCACCTAGTAAGACACGACTTTTGTTGTTTGTTGTTGATTTAGTGGAGTGTAAGCCAATACTTTCACTTTTGTAAAAAAATCTGACATTATTGACTGGATCCAGACTTATTTTTCTGTTAACCCTCTTTTTAGGACATAAAAATGAAACAGACTGCAGCTTATCATGGCAATTCAGTTAAGCAACTTTTGGAATTCAGTTTATGATATGGCTAGGGGTCGTACATGTTTGTGAGTTTTAACTTGGATTCCCCAAGTGGAAATGTTCAATCCATGTTTTAAATCATTCATGATTTCTGGTAATACCAAAATTGCTTATTCCTAAACAATAACCTTGGTAGTAACCTGAAGAAAAACAAAAAACACCTCTAACAGAAGAAAAAGAAATCACCTTCTAACGATTTTTAGTGTCAAACTCTCAATATTTTTTTTAGTTTCTATGGAGCACTATATGGATAAGTGAGAACTGAGGATAAATTAATTTGAACCTCATATATTTACTCCTTATTCCTTGACGCCTTCTTACAGCTTTGGAATTTTGTAAGTAACCAATTATCTTTTAAACTTCAAAGTGAATGTTTCCACAAAGGCTAGTAAATCTGTTGTCATATTTTTGCTATGCTTTTCTTTCCTCAGTTGCTTGTAGAACACTAGGAACAATTCATTGTTTAATGCTCCCAACCCAAATGGCAGGAAGTGAAGGATAGCCGAACATTTGGACCAGTTCAGATGACAGACATTGTAGGCAGAGTCATATATTGTCTGCAAAATGCTGTAGACCATGGCCGTGTACAAAACAGGTGAACTAAATTTCTTAGGCTAACTAAATTTATCATGAACAAAAAATGGGGATGCTCTTTTGAATTGATTGTTGATGTATTTTACCCCTTTACCAGTTATTTTGGCATGCGAAAGGATACACCAGTGTTGGAAGTGGAACTTGATGTTGATGAGATGGCAAAGAGTCACAAAGCCTGAACATTTGTCCCGAGAAACACTAACTAGTTTACTTTACGCATGCCTTAGTTTCTTCTTGTGGATTTTCCTTGAAGCACAGATTGAAGACTAAAAAATATGATTTTTAAATTGTTGCAATGGGATAATGGTGTTATGTGGATGTCCTCTGCATATTATGCAATTGGCTTGCTCTTCCCAAGCAGAAATTTGAAGCGGTCTGTGTTTAAGCTTGAGTTCCACATTATTGTATGCTAAGTTCTAACAAGAACTCGTCTGCCCTTTGTTCTATTCATTTGGCTGTAAAATTGACCGAGTTTTGTCTTTTTTTGTTAACGGTCGAGGTCTCGAGGATGATAAAAAAGAGGCTGCATTGGTAGAAATAATGTTTTCAGATATTTTCATTTTGTGAAGCCCTATTGCCTAGACATAGTGTTCACTTCTTACCAATTTGTCTTTCTAGGGAATAATCCTTGATATCTGTTCCTCTTTAGTCGGTTGAGTGAAGAAGAACGTTTAACTGAAACTTACCTGAATCAACACACACAAACGTTTAAGTCACAATTTATGGTTAATGAACTGCATTAACATGATGCATGCAAAAGTGGAATTGATTTCTTGGATCCTCTGTGGAGACTAGAGATATTTTTTTGGTTGAAATAAGGGGAAAACCCAAAGGAAGTAAAAGGGGTGAGGAAACACAGTAGAAGAGACATCTGCCAAAACAACATTCAAAATAAAAGACGGAACAAAATAAAAAAAATGGGTAAACGATCATCAATAGAATGTGCATAGTTTGCTAAGGCATCTGCGACCTGATTAGCTTCCCGTAGAGTATGGTTTTCATGAAAAGTGTCTCCCTTCTCTCCAAAAACTCAGGATGTTCTGAACAATGCCATAGCAAGTTTGACTTTTGCAACAACCTTCTCGGATCAGGCTAATGGCAACTTGAGAGTCCGATTCAATCTCAAAGATCCTGAAGCCTCGACTCAATATTAGTTGCCTCATAATACGATGAACAATGTTGGACGGATGATGATCCACATTCTCAAAAACTAACACATTCCTGAAATACCAGAGATTATCCAACACCACTCCAGCTTCGGTTATCAATAACAGCATCAGATTGCAAGTGCTGCAATATCCAGTCATCAAAACTCTGACTGAAGAAACTGTTTTGAAGCTCCACAGTCAATGGCGGATCTACGTTCACTGCCCCCCTTAAATTTTCAAGATAAATTATCAATATGCCCTTTATTTTGAAATTTTTTCACAATATATCCTTATTTGCTCTGCTCTGCAAAACACGTCCTTCCTCTCGAGTAGAATGCATCCACGCGGACCACGCCCTAGACAACTAGAACTAGAACCGCAGCTTCGTCAGAACCAGAACTGCCAGTCGCCACCGTCGGCCACCACCTCCGAGGCTCCTGCTCAGCGCTTCCGACTCCGACCTCCAAGGCTCCTGCTCAGCTTTTCCGATCTTCAGTAACCATCGTCGAGTGCCTCATCGGCGAGACGGCGAAGACACCGGAACCATCGTCTTCACCGGCACCTCTCACAATGAACAAGGTACTCCAATGGCTATCCATTTTGGGGTTTTCTCTTTTCGATATTCATTGTTCTGGGGTTTGTGAGATTACTGCTTAATTTTCCATGATGCATTTTGATAGCAATTAACGACAATAAAAAAAAAAAAACTGTATATTGACGAAAGAACCACCGGCAATTCGAGGGTGCCTGCAACTCCAGCAATTTTAGAGGAAGAAAGAGAATTCTGATACAAACTTTTTTCATCCCCTCCTCAGAGAAGAGATTCCTAATTAGAAGGTTCAACAAAACATATCGGGCTTCTACAAGCTAAGGCCCATTATTACAAGAGAATTGCTTCATACACCATTAAAAAGTTCTCCTACACCATTTTTTTTAAATCTTGAAAATGCCCCTAAAGCGCTATCCTTATACAGATCAACATGCACCCGTACGGATTATACAATCCGTAGCAGTCATACTGATTGTCCAATCCGTATGACTGCTACGGATTGTATAATCCGTACGGGTTTATGGCTGGATGTTACGCTTTTAATTAAACAATAGATAATCAAGGAGAATAGTGTTAAAAGCATCTAATAACAAGTTCATAATGAACAAAAAGTGCAGCACACATTGTTCTTAACATTGTTTGCCATATGACATTGTTGATAATGTCCAAAAAAGCAACATGCATTAATTAATAAACATATAACCATAAAATATCTAGATAAGAAACAAAATGAGGCTAAGCATTGTTCTTGATGTCCTTGTCCATATAACACCACATGTATTTAACACATGTACCACATGATTATGTTGTGTGAAGGGTCTGGAAACTCCATGATGAACTCAAAGTTGGGTCTCAGCTTATGTTGTTTGACAAAGTTCCTCCAGCCACTTCCGATCTTGACGCTTTTTCGTCAATGATTGAAGACTAATTTGCATTGAGTCTTTCCTTCAAAGTCAATGTATGTGAATTCATTATCTTTGAGGAAATGGTACATTGGAGATGGAAGATCCTGGAATAATAATATTGATGGTTAGACTTTTATGGGAAGTTAGAGAAAAAGCAAATTAGAAAAGAAAGCAAAAATTGTATATTGTGCTAACTTACAAGATAACTGCAGTTGACCTTGTAATCATTGAGCAGAAGGCGGAAAACAACAGATTCTGGGTTTTGCTTGTATAATGAGTGTCATTTCGAAAATGCTTAAGGTTCAGAAATGCCTTTATACACAGTCATCAAAAACACAGATTGGGCATAATGAATCAAGGTAATATGGTGGTTACCTTGTAACCCATAATGGTCCCTTATGGCTGTCCAGCCACCAGTAATTGCAGGATATTCAAGGTTTTTGTTATAGGTTACCATATGATGTTGCCCATTAGCATCTATAAAATGCCAGGTGTGTGCCAAGTGATCATTCCATCTAATGGCAAAACTTTTGTTTATCTCTCTGTGAGGCTAAATAAACAAATTAAACAAATTATCAAAACCTAACATTATCAAAACCTAACATTATCTCGTCCTTCACATGAATTGTGTCAATGACCTCGATCGGTTTGCTCTTAATATTCATCAACATAAGAGCCATGTCCTTGTAGTTTTCTTCATTATGACCCATTGGTGCTAATTTAACGTAGATACAATTACAAAATAAAATACATTTTAAGATAAATGAAGAGAAATATGAATTCAGTAAAATAGTCATAAAGTTACTCCATACATGCTACTTTTAGTAAGCAATCATGTTCCTAAATATTTAAAAAGCATGTTTTAGAAAAAAAAATGCCCTACACGGATTTCGCACGCCTCATACGGATTTGACAATCCGTATGGGTGCTACGGATCATTCAATCCGTATAAATCGTACGGATTGGACAATTCGTATGGTCTATACGGATTAAATGATCCGTAGCACCCATACGGATTGTCAAATCCATATGAGGCGTGCGGATTGCCGAATCCGTATAATGCCGATACTCCCATTAACGTGCTAAACGTGAAAAAAACCAGCAGGGAACGCGCTTCTTACCTGAACAGTGTCGTCTTCAACCTTGGAGCGTGCAGATCGACCAATGTCACCACCGTGGAAGGCGGAAATGGATGAAGAATGGAGACGGATAGGAAACGGCACTGCGGGAGAGGGAGAGGAAGAGGATCCGTATGGAAAGTGAGCCTTTTTTTGTTTTAAATATGGGAGGGTAACTTGGGAATTGCACTGTTCTTGAATGGTGTAGTAGAATAAATGCTTGGTGTATGAAGCGCCACTCTTATTACAAAGCAACTATTAAGGCAGCCACCAGCAGTTACTGAGTTGGCATTAGTCCAAGCAGCTCATATTCACATAACATAATCTTCAGTCCACCTGGAACACACTCTGACCCTTGTGCCAGCTGTACCTGACTCATCATGTTGACCCATCATTCCCTCTGTCTCATGGTGTCCACCGTCAACCTCACCAACACTTCTATCGACAATTCCTCTGTCATCTCTTATATGTTCTTCTTGTTTAAGGGTTGTATCACATTTGAAAGTGGAATTGACTTATTGGGAAAAGGTGTTTTTGTTTTCAATTCTACATCTGTTTTGTTTTTCAAGTGATAATATAAGTTTTCATTCCCAAATATTCTTGCCTGAAAAGCATGATACCTCATACATTGGTAGTTTTTAATTCGAATGAAATCTCTTTCTTCTATTTTACTGGACATGGTAGGATAAGTAAATTGTTAATATTTTGGAGTATATTGTACTTACAAGATCATGCAAGACAGTGTATATATTGACAGTATTGTCCAAAATTTTAAATTAGATGGAAATTAACTAATTAGTAATTTGGTTAATGTATTATTTTCATTATTTTATTCAATCCAGAACAATAATTTGATTTAATTATTTATTTATTTCTTTAAATTATAGTTTATAATTGTTACTAAGCGTGCAAACTTCACTGATTTCTCCCATGATTATTTTTTTAATCCGCCAGTGGCGTCCACAGTAACCAAAATTTCCCACGCAGCCTTAGCAAAACAACACTCCACATCAACCTGACACCTGGCACAGGCCGCATCATTGGTCAGATGTCTTCTTCGTCTAGCATCATTTGTCATCAGAGCATCTGATAAAATCTTCCACATCAACAGCCTCAGTCTTTGAGGCCCTTTCCACTGCCAAACATACTTAAACTTTGGCTCTTGCTGACTTGTGGAGTAATCAGAAATGCTGTCATATGCACTAGTAATAGAAAAGGTGCTATCTACAGTTCCAAACCAAGAACAAGTGTCACTTCCCATATTGTCATTAGGAGGATGAATGGCCTTAATACAATTGCGGACACCCATTTGCTGAAATTTCCAATCTCCATTTTCATTGACAAAGTCAGGAACTGTCATTGCCAAAAGTTGAGGATATATATAGGGATGGATCTAGAGGGGCATAAATAAAAAGTATTCCAACTTTGCATATATAAAATAATAAAGAAGCAATCCAGTTATATAAATATATCGAACATATTCATGAATCCAACAAGTTAAATTTTACACAGTTCAATTTAACTCATTTTTTTAACGAGCTTAATTTTTAGTTCAAGTTATACTCATTTAGTTCAAGAATTAAATTCAATAAATTAATTATCAAATCGAAATTAAAACTATTTTTAAGTTGATTGAGTTTATTTCCATCCCTATTATATAATTATTGGTTACGGTTAATGTGTTTAAATAACACACACAATAATCAATTTTATTTCATAAATTATGTTAACACCATAAAAAAAAAAAAGAAACAGGTATTTACAATTTTACCTTTACCATAAAAATTTAATTAATTATTTACCCACCATAAATCTATTCCAAACATACTATTAGTCCATTAATCTTTTTCCACAAGTCATATGAACATTTGTGAAGTACGGTTACTTCCGTTTAATTTAAGGTGGCTTTCTGATTCAAGTCAATCCTGGTAAACAAATTTACGATTACTTTCGTTTAGTTTACGGTGGCTTTCCTGAAGAACATATATGGCCGAATTTTTCGTCTTCGACATAGCTGAATCCCTGCTAGGGAAGCTTGCTTCTTATGTTCATGAAGAAGCTTCTGGAGCATATTATGTGTATGAGGATCTTCAAGGGATCAAAGACACCTTGTCAATTGTGAAAGGTGTGCTGTTGGATGCTGAGGAGAAGAAGGAGCAGAAGCACGGGTTGCGGGAATGGCTGAGGCAGATTCAAAACGTGTGCTTAGATGCTGAAGATGTGTTGGATGGATTTGAGTGCCAAATTTTGCGAAATCAAGTTGTCAAAGCTTCAGGCAGCACCAGGGTAAAGGTAAGCCATTTTTTTTCTTGGTCTAATTCTCTTGTTTTCCGTCTTAGGATGGCTCGTCAAATCAAACATGTTAGGCGTAGATTGAACAAGATAGCAGCTGATGGGAACAAGTTTGGTCTTGAGAGGATTGATGTTGATCACAGACTTGTGCAGAGGAGAGAAATTACTTATTCACATGTTGATGCTTCTGGGGTGATAGGAAGGGAGAATGATTTGGAAGAAATTATCAATCTTTTAATGCAACCTCATTCTGGTGGTGATGGAGATAATAAAAGTGTGTGTGTTATTCCCATAGTGGGGATTGGAGGTTTGGGGAAGACCACACTTGCAAAGTTGGTGTTCAATGATAAGAGGATGGATAAACTTTTCCAATTGAAGATGTGGGTGTGTGTCTCTGAAGATGACTTTGATATTAGGCGGATAATTGTTAAAATCATCAATTCTGCTTCAGCTCCAACTAGTGGTGCTCTTGCTCACCAAGAAAACATTAACAACTTAGATATTGAGCAGCTACAAAGTCGTCTTAGACAAGTGCTTTCTGGTCAGAATTATTTACTAGTGTTGGATGATATATGGAATGATGACCGCGCAAAATGGATAGAGTTGAAAGATTTAATAAAAGTAGGTGGAATGGGAAGCAAAATCTTGGCGACAACTCGAAGTAACTCAATTGCTTCAATGATGGGCACTGTTCCCTCGTATGTTTTAGAAGGCCTTTCTATGGAGAATTGTTTATCACTCTTTGTCAAATGGGCATTTAAGGAAGGTGAGGAAAGAAAGTATCCAAATCTAGTGGAGATGGGAAAAGAAATTGTGAAAAAATGCCGAGGGGTTCCACTAGCTGTGCGGACTTTAGGAAGTTCTCTGTTCTTAAATTTTGATTTAGAAAGGTGGGAATTCGTTAGAGACCATGAGATATGGAACTTAAAACAAAAAAAATATGACATATTACCTGCCCTTAAGTTGAGCTATGATCAAATGCCAACCTATTTGAAACACTGTTTTGCTTACTTTTCCCTTTTCCCTAAAGATTTTGGCTTTGCTGGTGTTCAAATTTCAAGTCTTTGGGAGACACTTGGATTACTTCGATCTCCAGTTGGAAGTCGACATGTAGAGAAAATTGCAAGACAATATATAGATGAGTTACGCTCAAGATCATTTCTGGAGGATTTTGAGGACTTTGGCCACCTTTACTATTTCAAACTACATGATTTGGTGCACGATCTTGCGCTGTATGTTTCAAAAGAGGATCTTCTAGTGGTAAACTCGCGTACTCACAATATACCTGAGCAAGTAAGGCATTTATCAGTTGTTGAAAATGATTCACTTAGCCATGCTTTGTTCCCCAGGTCCAGAAGTGTGAGAACTATACTATTTCCCATTGATGGAATCAGTGTTAGCAATGAAGCTCTCTTGGATGCATGGATAACAAGATACAAATATTTACGGCTTCTAGATTTAAGTGATTCCTCTTTTGAGACTCTACCTAATTCAATTGCTAAGTTGGAACTTTTGCGCGCTCTCAAGCTTGAAAATAATCACAGAATAAAAAGACTTCCTCATTCTCTATGCAAACTCCAAAATTTGCTATTTGTCACTTAGAGGATGCGTGCAGCTTGAAACGTTGCCTAAAGGATTAGGGATGTTAATCAGCCTTCAACACTTGCATATAACCACAAAGCAAACTTTTCTGTCTGAGAAAGATTTTGCAGGCTTAAGCAATGTTCACACTTTGACTTTTGAGTATTGTGACAATTTGAAGTTTTTGTTCAGACGTGCACAACTCCCTTCCCTTGAGGTTTTGGTTGTTCAATCATGTGGGAGCCTAGAGTCCTTGCCTCTTTATATTCTTCCTAAACTTGAGGCTCTGTTGGTAAGACAGTGCAGGATGCTAAATCTGTCGTTGAACTGTGAAAGCACAATCCAAAGATTGAGGATGAAATTCCTGCATCTTGAGCATTGTCCAAGGCAACAGACATTGCCTCAATGGATTCTAGGAGCCGCTGACACTTTGCTGACATTGTTAATTATAAATTTTCATAGTCTCAAGATGCTTCCCGAGTGGTTGACAACAATGACTCATCTTAAGATGCTTCATATTGTTAATTGTCCTCTGCTGTTGTGTCTCCCAAGTGACATGCATCGCCTCACGGCCCTTGAAAATTTGAGCATAGATGGTTGTCCTGAATTGTGTAGAAAATGTGAGCCACAATCTGGTGAATACTGGTCCTTCATTGCTCACATCAAACACCTTTCCATTGGAGAAACAAGAGAAGGGCACCTCCTTTTTCGAATGCAGTCACGGCTGCGGTTGGAATTGCGCGGTTAGTATAACTAAAATGTTAAGCACAAATACAGTCATGACTCATGACAGAGGACCCTACACACGGAACCTTCCACCTTCAGCTTCTCGACGTTACTGTAAGCTATCCACTACTATGAGCCAAATCATTTTCCTTTGAGTTTGAAATCTCACCCCACAACATCTTCTGTTCTTCTTAATTTTGAGAAACTAGACTATGCACTGATAGTATAAAATATACTATCATTCAATCACAAGTTTCCATGTATGGTTAGTTTGTTGGCCGCATAACTCCTTGCTTTTCTGCTGTGTGCTTGACTGCTTGCCTTTAAATCTATTTTGTGCTGCTGGGTTCAGCTAACATCATGTTCTTTTCGAACTATGTACACAGATTAAATATACTTCTATTTTTGAACTGCATATATATTTTGCATTTACATTTTACATTACGTAGATAACAACCTATTTAAATTCTTTACATACACGTGAAATATGACATTAATTGCCACCACATATTTTTAGACATCACAAATTCCTTCGTATATTCCTTTTGCTTATGTAAAATACTTCTTTCATTTCATCACTTACTTTACCCCTTTACCAGTTATTTCGGCCTGCGAAAGGATACACCGGTGCTGGAAGTCAAACCTGATGTTGACGACATGGCAAAGAGTCACAAAGCCTGAACTTTTGTTCTGAGAAACAGTAACTAGTTTACTTTATGCATGCCTTAGTTTCTTCTAGTGGATTTTCCTTGAAGCACAGATGAGCAATAAAATGTATGATTTTTAAATTATTGCAATGGGATGATGGTGTTATTATGTGGATGTCCTCTGCATGTTAGGCAATTTGCTAGCTCTTCCAAGCAGAAATTTGAAGCTGTCTGTTAAAGCTTGAGTTCAACATTGTTGTATGCTAAGTTCTAACAATTGACCAAATTTTGGTCTGTTTTGTTAATGGTCGATGATGATAAAAGGCTGCATTATTAGAAATAATGGTTTCAGATATTTTCATTTTGTTGGCTGCTCAATGTCAATGATGAAGAATTCACATGCCATTTGAATTTCAAGGGCGTTAATCATTGATATCTGTAATTTTTTTAGTCAGTTAAGTGAGTTATGAAAAAGAACGTTGAAGTGAAACTTGATTGAATCACAGACACACACAAACGAGTTCTTGTTTTAACTCACTCAACTTTATTTCCTTTTCATGGATCCTCTGTTGATATTATGGATTATCACTTCTTCACAAACGTTCATTATCGATTTGGGAGTCATGTATTGTCATCATGCTAGCTATGAATCATTATGGCAATTGCATGCATTACTACGATATGTTCTTACATATTTTAGGTCATTCAATTACTTTTTTGAAGATCTTAAGTGTGATAAAAAAAATAATCTCTTAAAAAGTAAAAACCAAAATATTACTATATTTATCTGTTGTCTTGATCCAATGTTTTCTAAGATCATCCCTGCATTTTTATGTTTAAAATGGATTTCATCATTACACATTTTTTTTTATTTCTTTGCAATTTAAGTAACTCTTCTCTCCAACTCAACTACTTAAATTTTTTTTACTAAATGGATTCCACAAAAACCACAAATCCTTACAATTCATCAACACTAACTCTTATTATTATTTGATAAAAAATACATCTTATGTAAAACAAAAGTTTAGCATCGGTGCTTACTTAAGCACATGATGCTTGATAAGTTCTTGATTAAAATGAGCTTGAAGGGTGGTTCTTAAATTTAATAGGCACTGTTTCTTATTAAGGAAAAAGAATATAAATACCTAGGATAGAGACGGTCTAAATGTGAGAATATCGTCTATAATAATAATGCAAAATATTAACCAAGAATTTATTTTAATCATGTGTATAAAAAAGACTTTATTAAAAAAATTATATTTATTTTATTGATTCTACATCTTAAAAAGATTGATTTCATAATAAAAAAACATTACCCCTTATCCTTTCACAGTGAAAGGGGGTACTGTTTGAGTTTTATGGGTGCAAGAAACTACTATAGTTGCTGTGGTTGGGCCATTGCCCTTGTTGGGTTTTCTTAATTGTACCGATGACAAAAAAAAAAGGCACATGATGACACGTTTGCCCCTAAAATATTGCATATTCCCGAGAACATCCCTTATCAAACAAAAGAACCTACGAATCGCATGAAAAGCTGCATTGAGTGAGAGTGCTCGCTCTCCTCTCTTCTCTTCTGTTCAAACAATGTCGCAAACATTGCATGCTTTCGTCGCCAAAAATCTTGGTTAGTGTCTCACTTCTCTCTGTTTCATTTGTTTACCTTAAATTACAAATTAAACACTTGGGGGGGGGGGGGGGGGGGGGGTTCAATACTTGTTTGAAGTGACTTAAATATTTGTCCTTTTTCAATAAAATTCGTAGCCTTATGAATTTATGATTGAAAACTTCTTACCCTGTGACCGTTTTCTTCGTTTTTTTGCAGTTCTGTTTTTAATGGTTTCTTAACCCCCATCATGTGTGTTACTTGTTTCTTATCTATTGGCGTGGCTATTAAGGGCTTTTGAGGCTTCTTCCTTTTGGGGAAAATGATATTTTGAGTTTGGGTTTATGATAGAATGTTGTTCTGTGCGTTTCTGGTTTTGAAGCTGGTTCATATTGCCCACTATCTATTTGTTGAACAGTAATATTATATCTACACCAGGATTTCTCTTGAACTAGGGGAACTATTGAACTAATAATTTACATATAAGTAACCATGTGTAGATCCCTTTGGTCTCGAATATAAGTAACAAAAACCTCTTATTTTTGTTTCAAATATAAACAAATCTCAACTAACGAAATCTTATTTAATGAGACTATCTTCAACATACCCTTCATTGAATAAGACCAAAGACTTTTTTTTATGTTTAATATCAAATTCCAATGAGGGATACTTTAGGGGAAAAAGTTATTTTTTAATTGGGAATGACACAATTTAATGAAGTTAACTAATTTCCTTAACAAATGTGAAACATGTCTTTTTTCTTCTTCTTATAATCGACAGGGGAGAGTATAATATTACTACTTGTTCAAATGATCATTGTGAGTGGTAACTGGTAAGCCATGGCAATTGTTCACTTCTGTTATTAACGGAAGCACTGTTTCTCCAGTGTAGGATTTTCATCTTATGTACTTAAACCTTATTTATTTTGTTTTGAGTTGAGTGGGGGGTGGGGGTCAGGAAGGGCTTATGACTTGTTAATGAGCTTCTTGGTATAGTATGTCTAAATAAGCTCTTTTTAGTTTATTTCAATAATTTTTCATGGCCAAATTTATAAGTTATCATGTAATAAGAGCTTATTGAATAAGTGCTTAACTAAATTTTTTACCCATACACGCCCTTTGTCCGTGCAATGTTTTCTTTCCTGAATGTCCTATTTGTCCTGCATTTTGCAGTTGTTGATAGTTTTTATATTATACATCATTTTCCATCATGGTTATCAACATTCTTTTTGCGAAAGTAAATAATCAAAGTGCAGTAATGAAAATGTTGGTCTTCATTGACAGTAGAGAACAAGCTTCATGTTGTTGATGACTCATTGAGGGGCACTCACCAAACTTAACATTTGCCTCTCTTTTTTTCTTGGATGATTGAACCAATGTGGATTTGCATGTTTTATCTGCAAGCTGCTTGTAGAATAGTGTTAAGCCATAATGATTGTATCATGATTAGTTTGTTTCTAAGCTGGCTTTTCTAGAGTTGGCTCCATGTTAATATTCAGAGCTTGAGTACTTGGTGTGTTATGATGGGTTTATTTGGCTTGAGACCATGTTTGGTGTCATTTTGCCCTTTAACTTTTTGAGGAGTGCTAGGAACATACTCTCTAACTCACTCTTTGGTACTGGTTAGAATTTATTGGAAATTACAAAATCAAGATTCAAGAGCATCACAAAATTTTGCGGTTTTCAATAAATTGAAAGCAATAGGAGTGTGTTAGAGAGTGTGCTCCTCTATTTTTTTCTTCCTGTTCCCATACTTCTATATATGTGGTGTTAAATTATTTTGGTGTTATTGAAGGCTGTGGAATGGCAGAAGGCAAGTGTCTCCCATGTTCAGGTGTTTCTGGAAGAACTGCTGCTGTATATTCCTACTCTTCTCTAGGTCATCACAGAATTCATTCCCATGTCCAAGTTAGAGGACTAAAGTGTGGCTTTAGGGATGCATCTTTTGTATGTGAAGCAAAGAGGAACCCAGATTTCTCTAGGCAAAACAAGCACGGGTCCTCCAGAAGCAGAAATCGGAACAGTGATGGGAGAGACAGCTTTGAGAGCTTTGACGATGATATGTTTTCGTTAAAAAATGGACCGCCTGTGTCTCTTTCAACCTCAGGAAAACTCCAGGCCACTTCAGCCCCTGGTCCTAGGGAGAAGGAGATTGTTGAGCTATTTAGGAAGGTCCAGGCTCGGCTGCGTGAGAGGGCTGCTTCCAAAGAAGAAAAGAAAGTTGAAGCCTCCCGAGCGCAAAGTAAAGAGAACAGTACTGTAGATTCGCTCCTCAAACTACTGAAGAAACACTCAGTTGAGCAAGTGAAGAGAAGTAGTGGAGGAGGCAGAGGAAAATATTTTAGTTCGGACCAGTTGCAAGAAAGTAACCAATACGATGGAGGACGAGACACTAAAATTTCTGATTTGGATAGTACTCCTAAGGATGAGCCCCAAGAGGACAATGTCTTCTCCTCGGTAGCCAGGCCTCGGTCAAATTTCCAAAAAAGGTCTCCCGTTCCTCGTGTAAAATACCAGCCTGTCTCTAACGATGAGGATGATACGAATGTAGGGCCAGTAGGTAGTGAGGATACAGAGAACAATCAGGATCAGTTAGATTTGAAGCTTGATGATGAAGCCGAGTCTGACTCTGAATCTGATGTTGATTCAAAGGATGAGCTGTTCTTCCCAAACATAGGGATGGCTGAATTGTCTGAGGATGATGACTCCGAGCAAACCTATAATGATGAAAGTGTGGAGGAGCAGCCGGTGGCTCAACACGAGGATTTTAGTGCACTGAAGCTGTCCGAATTGAGGGCACTTGCAAAGACTCGTGGCCTGAAAGGATTCTCAAAAATGAAGAAGAGTGACCTCGTAGAGTTGCTAACTGAGACCTGATTCTGATGGAATGATATACGAGAATAAAAAGGGACAAAACAACACATGCCATAGTAAAATAGATTTTTTTTTTCTTTTCTTGTTTTTGACTTGACATTCTATCTGATGTTTCTTTGTGTTCTTTTTTTTTTCTCTCTAATTTAATTTTTCCAAGTACTTGGGGTTGAGAGTTTGTGGAACATTAGAGTAATCATGATATCTTTGCCTCGGAGAATTTTTAAATTTGTAGTTATATTCCCGGGATGATATCTTGTGGCTTTTGGTTATTGAGAGATTACATCATTGCCCTAGTATTTTGGTTATCTCCTTTATGCTTTTGTTGATGAAATTTTTGGTGGTCATTCATATAATGCATGTTCAAGCATAAAGTCAGAAGAAATATCCAATGGTTTTAGGTAACAATGTACACCTCAAACCTTCTTAAGAACTTTGGTCAAGGTGGCTCAAAAAGTGTCTTGGCCCATGTTAGTTTATCTCTTAATGATTTTGTTCACAGCAAGCACATGGTTTGAGCCTTTGAGGCATCAGGCATGAGTACCAAATACCGAAAGCCGAAGAAGGCATCTACTTTGCCTAAATGGCCTTTTGGAATCTTAGTTACACGCAGAGACAAACAAGTCATTAGTCTATTGTCGTATTGGACCTTATTTCTTGTAGTTTTAGTAAAAGAATTATGCTTTCTTTTGCTAAGTTTGCAAGATGGGTTATGATTCTCTTTTTTTTCTTTCTTGTTTTTGATAAATGTTAGTTGTTAGTTTTGTTAGAATGTTAATGAAGAAGATTCAAACTTAATCAACAATTTTTTCCTTTCTCCTTCTCCTTTCAATTATCAAATCAATCTTATAATTCTTATATGATTGTCACTTAACTGGTTTACAATTTTGATTAGGTTATTTTTTTTTTATCTAAACCTTGTTGAGTGTAATTCAAAATTAACTAATTAGTGATTAGTTGATAAGGGTTATGAGTGGTTTTCAATAGTTATAAATAAATGTACAAATGTTCTAATCCTATCATGCTCTAATCCTAACATAAAATGAGTAAAGAAGAATAAGTACACTGCATAATTTTTTTTGTTTTTTGTTTTTCTCTCGAGTGGTATCAAACTAGTCTCTAAACGTTTAGTTTATATCAAATTTAAGTTGATGTGATCAAGTAAATTAATCTAAGTTAAAACAGGGCTGAGTGTAGCTCCTCACAATATGATAAATCAAATTCAAATTTTTGTTAAGAGAAATATCTATATTTAATGTTCAATTATGTTTCGTATAAGATTGTCTTTAAAGAAATATATTTATAGAAAATCAAGATAAATAAATAATGCAAACTTTTCCCATAAAAAAAATAATACAAATTTTTGTTGTGGTTTTGGGGGGAGGGCGTTTGGGATTTATCATAGGATGAACTGATAATTATTAATCTATTAAAATAATAAGAATCGTATATTATGTACAGATCAGGTGGAGCGACAAAGAATCGAATTAGATCCATCTTGAATTAATATTGGGACATGATTTGTGACATTTAAAAGATTTTTTTTTTTTTGTTTGAGGAATATTATATGGTCAGACAGCAGACTTGGCCTGCAGTACTTTAGTTCAAATTGGGCAAAAGTACAGGGGTCTAATTTTAACTATTAATTATAACCTTAAATTGTTATTGAATGTTATCCAAAAACTTAAAATGTAATTTCTTGAATTAATGAAATAATTTTGTCAAATATTCTAAATTATATATACATGTATGTGTAATCTTTTTTAAAAAAATGAGATCACTTAAGCATAGTACTTGCCTATCATCCATCGAGCAAGCTATGGATTTTAGGAGAATTCTTGATTTTGTTAGCTATACATGACCGAACAATTTATTACATTGTCGGCAGCATCTTATTATTATTTTTAAGGAGACAACAAGTAGTCCAATTTAAGTACATCTCCAAAAGTGGACTCAATCTCACAGACAAGATCCCAAAAGTGGTCGAGTTGGATGTTTTTTAGTGTAGAAAAGCTGAACTTAGCTGTCAAGCGAGTTAAGTAACAGTGGAATGAACACATATACATACACACATATATATATATAATGAAACTATTAAGTGTATGATTAATTAACATAAAATTGTTGTAACTTTAATTAAAGATATTAATTTTGAATCTTAAATATATAATTATATTAAATATTTTTTTTAAAATTAACGATTTAACAATAATTTTCCTTGACTCAAATAAAATTAACTCTCATGAAAGATAAGATAAAAGATATATGTGATCTCATATCAAAACTATGATGATGTATATTGTATTAAATTAAAACCAAACATTACAATAAGTTGAATTCAAATAACCTTGTCTTTTGAAATAAAATTGATTCTTGAAATTGTAATAACCATCGAACATTTTAATTCCTGATTTAGTGATTTTATAGAACTATCATTTTAAATTCACTTTAGTCACATTTTATATAAAAAAAAAGTAATTCAAAACATTATAACGAATGATATTCTACGAAATTAAAGATTAAAATAGCCCAATATCACATACCAACATAGAGTTTATTTTTTCTCATGCAAGGTAGGGTGGGATGAACATACCCATTTCATTGATGTGATGACTTGTTTATAGGCCCATAATGATTATTATCCGAGTGTGAAACACAGTACCATAATTATAGTTTGGACTGGAGCCCACAATTCAACTCCAACTTTCCTTTCCTTTTCTTTGGAAACAGCAGCACGTGCATGCTTTATGCTTGCTTCCAATAGCAGCTTCCGTCAGAAAATAAAAAGTGAGAATATTTACAATTTCACATGTTGAGTGACCCCAAACCAGAAAAGTTTAGCTATCTATGAGACTTGTGGGTTTTGGGTTGCTGATTTTGTGACTAATGTGTGCTTTTTTCTATCCAAATTTAATCCATCACATGGTGAAAAGGAGAAGGGGAAATGAATCCTTTTTATGATCTACTACTATAACTACAAACCATGACGTATACGGCAAACAAGATAGGTAATTAATTAGCAATTCATGACATTAATGTTAAGATCTTAGTCAGCATAATCACGGTTGACTTGTGAGTTTTTACGGTGAATGAGAGTTGTGCTTGAATGAAGGTTAGGATTAGATTAAACACTTCTTCATTGGATCCAAATTTGTTAGCTTCTTCTCGCCTAAAAAACAAAACTGAATTTATGAGGGGGTTTTTTCTATAGGGGAAGTAGGTAGGGACTTTTCGTGCAACTTTATGAGAATGATATACAGCTATATATATATAAGCAAATGGATAAAGCATAACAATGAATCGTAATTATTATTGGAGAAATGATTATTAAACATTATGTGAATATGGAATAAAAACTTTTAAAGATTTACTTCTTACAAATCACGAATGTGAATTTTTACACTTAACAATATATATTTTTTAAAATATTCCCTTGTACATGCTAGAGTATGTGTGGGAAAGATTAAATTTAAGGATTTTAGCTTCTTTTTTTTTTGGGGGAAAAAAGTTGTGTAAAATAATACTGTACTATAAATTTAATAAATGTGATACACTCTTATTAACTCGTTTTAGAGACAGGCTCGCTTAAATAAAATATATTTTATACTAGTATATATACATCGCCTTAAAGTATCTTAATCATTTAATCAATTTCTTAATAGAAAATTACATGTTTCACTTGTTAACATTTTTTAATTTAAAATTGAAAATGATCATGTATAATTTATTTTTGTTGCACTTTCTCGTTTTTCTCCTGAAAATTTGGATTTTTCGCATATTAGATTAGGATGACGATGATAACAAGAATAATTTATGTTAAGTTACAACATTTTATAACATAACTTTCTCATAAATATGGATATGGATATTTTTTATCATCTGGATATAGATCCATTTGAATGCATATCATGGATATAGGCATATAGCACAGATATATATCTAAGTAGAAGTCTGGGATAAATAAGTTATAATCTTATTGTTATCTAGCCACATTAATGTTATAAAATGTATATTAATAAGGCAAGTACGTATCAAGTTCTATTAGTAATTTGTGAGTCAATTCTAGGTCTTCACTATTATTCATTTTTCTGAATGTTTTAATCACAAAGCATACCTATAGAAAAACATTGACAGAAAGGGGAAAAAAAAAAATATATATATATATATATATATATAGAGAGAGAGAGAGAGAGAGAGAGAGAATAAATCAGTTGATGTGTGATAAATGATACTAGAAAGAAAATAGCTAGGATGGAAAAGTAAATATGGTTAGACAAGCCTATATAATGACTGCAGTGCCTGTTCACTTTCTTGATAATAAATGAGTAAACCAAGCAGTACTTATAGGAAGAGTGAAAGACTTGGAAAGTGGAAACCAAGAGTTGCCCAATTCTTGTTGTGTTTTTATTAAGCAACTGGCACCACAGTCCACAGGTGGGTAGATGATGAAACAAGCATGTTACTCAAGTTTCAAAGCTGACATTTACACAGGATATGCTATGTATATTACTCCTATAAAGTTCATTAAATAAACAGGTTTCGCACTCTATTTAATAATTTTCACTTATTGTTTATTAAGATTTTGTAAATTATATTTTCTTCGTCCTAAATTAGATATCCTCTTAAATTATTTTATACAAATAAAAAATTTAATAAATAATAAATAAAAAAGAATAATAATTTTACAACATCAACTTTATTAAATAGATGAAAAATGATAATAATAATATTACAATGAAACTAAAGTGATACTTATTAATTATTAGGAGTATTATTGAAAAAAAAAATATTACATTGAAAAATTAATATAATATTTATTTATGAAGTTTTTTTTAAAATATGATATTTATTTTAGAATGAAAAGTATCTAATAATAGAAAATATGTCAGTTAACAAAAATGTGTTAAATAACTTATTATTGACATTTTTCACATAACTTATTGAACTAAACATTACATTGTGATTCAGTTTTTACCATAGCATGTTTACAATTAAGAAGGTTAGTAATCATAGTTAATAAAGTGGGTAACATTGGCCAATCAATGGTATTTATCTTTTAGCATAATTTGGTTTGTAGCATGAGCAATTTTGAGAATCATTTTAAAGTAACCGATACTACAATGATGAACCTGTGGAAAATGTCACGGAATATTAGCGGCTCACATGTTTGCCACAAACTGTCACAGTTAAATGGTCTGAATTTGAACACGAGGTGTTGGATCCCTATTGGCTGGGATCTAAAACAAAGCTTGGTTTTTGGTTGAAAAAACCACTCCTTTAAAGTGAGGAAGTTTCTCAACTCAAATGCATGCATATATATACATTATTATTGAAGTACTTCTTAAATTTATGTCACTTTAATTTAAGTAGGGATATGTAAAACTTTTTTCACTTTAGAGGAAACTGTTGGCACCATTTAATAGCCCACAAAGATTGCTTCAAGGACTCTCTATAATATCAATGAAGTTGAGTTGTTTATTCCATCCTTAATGCACTATTCAATTTGAAAGTTGAATCCAAATAAAATTGGAAAAAGAACTCAACTTACAATGGTTTTACTGCTATCACATGGCTCCACTAGAAAGTAAAGTTACCAGTTTGCTTTAGCTAACTAATTTGGTTGTATCATAGTCCAATAGTACCCAAATGGAGTTGTTATTTTGTCTCCATCAGCATACTATCCTATCTATATATGAAAAAGGTTGGTTGTATATAAGACCTTAGTTTAGTTTTTTTTTTTTTTTTTTATGGCTTTTTAGTTTCTTTTTGTGCAATCTTAAAGTGAACTTTTAAGTTTTAACTAATTTTTTTGTGTGTGGACGAGAAAATTGATTTCTTTTTAAATTTGTCAATGTCAAGGGTCAGTGCTAACGGATACTGAGATTTATGAACAACATTTTAGATATGAAGTTAATTAATTAATTAGTTTGACCAAACTGGATAATTAATTATGAAAAAGCGGAAATTTTATCAATCATTTGATTGAAGTTAGTTGGTTTTAGGTAGTCCAGAGTCCACAATCTACTAAAAACAAAGACACTCATTTAATTGTGGCTTGGAATCTTGATCGTAGTTTTAGATTTGGAATCACCAGTTTCAGTATGGATGCATGTTTTTGAGAACGATCTTGATCAAATTAAAAAATAATCAGTAAAATTAATAATTTATACTTATACTCATAACAATAATTAATTCGGAATTTCACTTGCTAATACAAATAGATGAAAGATACTCCATAAAAAACTATAATATATGTCCAACAAAAAAAAAACTATACTATATAGTCGTATTTCAGAATTATTAGTTGTCCTTCTAGCTAATTCCATGCTTAGGTCTTGATGATGAAACACGAGCATTAAAGGTTCATCATAGTAGCAAACAATTTATAATACGAAATTTTATTTTCAACATGTGTCTTTTTCTTTATTGGAGAGATTTTTAATATGTGATTTTGATATTATTTTAATTTTATTTATTTACCTTTAATATTTACGTCGGTGTTTTCTTGCAAAATCTAATTACTTTCATGACCAAATTAATTTTTTAAAATTTAATTTTCTTATTTAATTTATTTATTAATATACTTATCTGAATTAATTTTACATATTTTTTAATTTTAAAATTTATATTCTCAAAATTTGTCGAAATTTAATAATATTATGCAGTAGGAAAAACGCTATGTACACCAGTGTTAGAAAAACGTCAACATATCTTTCTTATCTTCCATATCCCTCATGATGAGGTTTTTTCACCAATTGGGAACTTTTTTTTTCTTAATTACCAAATAGAGGAGTGAATTTTTAAAAAATTATCAAATGAGAGTAAATAACATCACGTAGCACGATTTCTATTTTTTTAAAAATTTAATTTAATTTTTTAACTTTTTTAAAAAAATTTCATTTAGAAGTGTGTCAATGACATGATTTCTAAAATGCATGTTTAAAAAAATTAATTTTTTTTAAAAAATTTTAAAAAAATGAAAGTCATATCACTTGACACCATTTACCTTTATTTAGTATTTTTTTTTAAATCTACCCCTAATTAAGAAAAAAATTTGCCCCCAATTGGTGAAAAAACCTCATGATGAAGGTGGATATATAAATTGAACTAATGTATGTATTTTATAGCTTTTTTTTGACAATATGTATTTTATAACTTAATTAAACGCATAAAGTATTATTTTCTCATCGAACAATAATTTCTCTAACCTTTTCAACGCAACCGTCCATATATGCGAGACAGCGTATCATATAGTGCAAGTACTTGAGATTTGCCACATTTTCCACTTTTGCTAAATCAAAAAAATATGTGTGGCAAAAAGAGGGATTTTGTTTGGGCAGAAAATGCATTGTAGTCCACTTATCCTTCTTCATCCAGAAAAAAAAAAAAAAAAAAAGAAAACCGAGATTCCAAATTTTCATACTGAATTTGAGGTAGAAAATAGTGTGCAGATATGGAATATTGTAACATTTTTCAGCCAGAGAAATAAAAGTAATGAAGAAAAAGGAATATTATATTAATTATTATTATTATTAAACCATGAAGGATAAGAATGTCCTAAAAAGAAAATATCAACAAGAAAGAGGAATTATAACTCAAAATTATTAAAGAGTAACAATAGTAACACATTATCTAATAGTACCTTTTTATACAAATTTTGTTTGTTAGATAAAAATTATGTAGGCCCTATTAATAGACACGTGTCTTATTTTTATTTGGTAAATTCTATTTTCAAAACAGTGAAATTCATATAAATTTTATTCATAACAATATGTTACAAATAAAAAATATTGGGAAATTTATAACTAATACTCCTGTAAATCAACAATAATCGTGCATACTTGACTTGGCATATTCACATATAAAAAGTATTTCTTTTTATTAAAAAAAAAGGTCTTGATTTTGTGTTATGATTGTCCTCAAATATTTTATATTTTATTATAAAACAAAACGTCTAATCTGTAACATGCTATTACATCCCAAATCTTGTTGTATCTCAGCACTGTTCTTAGCAGTGTTTTCTTAATTAAATTTTGCCACGAAACACGAAAAAAATTGCAACCGTATCCGTATGACACATTAAGGACCCACCACATTAACCCATTTTTATGTTTTTTTTCTTCCTTAAATTATTATTATTATTATTATTATTATTATTATTATTATTATTATTATTATTATTATTATTATTATTATTATTATTATCCTAAGAAAATTTCCCTTGTTGTTGGACCCTCTCCTTTCTCCCAGGCTTTCAGACAGCTTTGTTGCGAGAGAAAAAAAAATGCAGGGACGAATGAATGAATGGAGGAAGATGATGGCCTTCAATGACAACCATTGAAATTCTAAAATCACATGTTTTTTTTGGAACCTTCCATTCCATTCCTTATGGTTTGAGGCTGATCAGGATCTGTTTTCCCTCTCCCATTTGAGTTTCAGAACCATGCATTTAGGTATGTATGAATATGTAATCATCCAAAGCTTCTGTTTTTAATCACAAAATGTGATTTTTTAAATTTATTTTTTCTTTTTGTATGGATTTCTGAGGTACCCTTTTTTGGTTTTGATTTATTGGTGGATCAAATTAGTTCTTCTATCACTTATACTCAAAATCTGAGCTTTGGATGAATTGGGGTGCTGTGAATTTACATATGTTTGATGAAATCTCCTTAACAAGTTGGATGCTTTCTCTGTGCTATTGTTAGAGCTGTTTGTTAGTGATTTATTGGGTTGGCTAATGGAAAGGTACATGCTTTTCATTTAGGTGTCGGTGGAAAATCTGGGGAGAAGTTGTCTAAAAGAGAGGGTGATTTGGAAATTTTTTATTTCTGTGGTTCCCGGAAATTGAATATTTTTCTTTGAGTTTTATACTTTATAGTTGAATTAGGGTCTTTTAAGTGGACGTTGTTGTCATTCCATGATTATTTTACTAGAATTTTTGAACCGAAATTTCTTTCTCCTTTAGTTGACTTTGACTTGTCTTGCATGCACCATTTTCATTGGGGATAGGCCTATGTTACTAGTTCCACAAAGGTAAGGTGGCATGTACCCTTCGCTTGGTCATTAATAACCTCTTTGTAGTTTTGTACTTGACCCTTCTTTCTCCATTCCATTTTCCTATGGTTTTTTGTTGCTGTTGGATTCATCAAAGTTTATGTCTAATGCCTCCTTTAGTGCGATATTCAAATAGGCATATGAGCAAGAATCATTAGTCATGATATGTTTTTGCGTGAAGAGAAGCTTGTGTTACTACATTTGGAATATTTATCAATATTGAAGTCTACCATGCACTTGAGTCCTGTTTAGTTGATTTAAATAAATGAATATATAGGACTAAATAGGGGACTATCTTATACATCGAAGTCATTTCTCAGAGCTTTGTTTAGAATTCTTTTCTGGTTTGTGTAATATTAGTTTGTTGTATGGTTTTTCTTGAGCAGGTCAGACAGATACTACTTCTGTGAAATGTCTGATCAACAGCATTTCTCGATTCATTCATCTGGTTTCTTGTCAAACAATGATACCTATGCCCTTTCAGAACATCTGTAATAATATGGTTGGGGTGTTAAAGCGCTTGAAACCGGTGCTTGATGACATTATGGATTACCAAATCCCTTCAAATGTAAATCTATGTAAAGAGTGTGAGGAATTGGATATGCGGGTTAATGAAGCTAGGGATTTCATTGAAAAATGGAGTCCAAAGATGAGCAAGATTCACAGTGTAAGTAATCCCATGTATTCTTATAGTCAAACTAATGCCATTATCCAACAGTTGTATTTCCAACTTGTTTAAGATCATTGGCCACTTTGTTGCTATTTGAAAGTTGAAAAAGACAATGAACTACCAATACAGGCAATACCTCTGCCATTTGTCTTATCTGGGTGAAGTTTAATTGCAATGCTTAACTGTTATGTTGGGATTATTCTATTTTCAGGTTCTACAAGGTGGTACTTTGTTGATCAAGTTACAGAGCACCTCTCTAGATATCTGTCACATGATAGTTAAATCCTTACAGTCACCTCCATCTGCATCAGTTTTGGCTAATCTCCAGGTATGTGCAAAGTTGGAAGTTACCTCTCTATCTCTTTTTCCTGATCATTATTCTGCTACACCTCCAAAAAATATTATTAAGAAAAAAATTGAGATCATGTATTTAGGAGGAAAAGTTATTGTCAATTTTCAGGTGTCTTGTTGATCTATTTAAGTATGTGACTAATTTCTGGCAACTTTTCAGCACTATATCCAGGAGCTTCAGTGTTTCAAGAAGGAAATGGCTATGGTCTTCATAGAAGAAGCACTAAGAAACCAAAGAGATAATGTTGAACTTTGCATGGAGCATCTCAAGGAAATTATTGAGTTACTTAAATTGACATCAAATCAGGAGCTCTTAAGAGAAAGTATTGCTGTGGAAAAGGAAAGGTTGAATGCTGAAGTCAACAAAATGAAGGGGGACTTGGAAGAACTTGATGATATTGTGATTCTTGTCCGTAATTTGCGTGAATATGTGATGAAAACTGAGTGTCCTGTAGTCAAGAGTGGTCTGTTAATCCCTCAATACTTCCGCTGTCCTTTATCATTGGAACTCATGTTGGATCCTGTCATCGTGGCTTCAGGTCAAACATATGAGAGGCAATCCATCCAAAAGTGGCTTGATCATGGGTTGACTGTTTGTCCCAAAACTCGTCAGAGACTTACTCATGCAAATCTCATTCCTAATTATACTGTCAAAGCTATGATAGCAACTTGGTGTGAGGAAAATAATGTCAAACTTTCTGGTAACTCTGAGCAAAATAATTCTGCCTGTATCACATCCACCTCGGACCATTTATTGCCTCAAGATTTAACTCATGATTGTGGTGTTGAGTCTTTACCTAGTAGCAATTCCATTTCAAGATCATCTCTGCAAACTGAAAATGCATTTGAAAAGCAAAAGGGTGATAACTCTTTCAGATTATGCGAAGAATACAATGGATGCCAGAGTGGAGCAACTGAAAAGTGTGACCAACAGTCCCCATATACTCACAGCAGAAGTGAATCATTTTCAAGTTCAATTTCTAGTACTGATTGTGCACATGCAGTTTCAAAAGAGGTGTCAGGGATATCCAATAAGCTTCAAAATGTGAAGGTACTGTCTGGAGAAATCACAAAGGTGTGTCCTCCTTCTCCTGGTAACAAACAATCAGGGATTTCTCCATGGTTATCTGGAACGCAATTTCAAAGCCGTGGATCAAATGTGGGAGTGTTGGAGAATGGAAATAATAATAATAGTCATTCAAGATTTGATTCCCATCCTGTTTTCAACTCCGGATCGGATGAATTAACCACCTCATCTCATGTTATTAGATTGATTGAAGACCTTCACAGCCAATCAATTGAAACGCAAACTGCTGCTGCAGAAGAATTGAGGCTCCTTACAAAGCATAACAAGGAAAACCGTATCATTGTTGGGCAGTATGGGGCTGTCACGCCTTTGCTTTCACTGTTATATTCAGACTCGCAGGTAACACAAGAGCATGCTGTTACAGCTCTGCTGAATTTATCAATTAATGAAGACAACAAGGCCTTGATCATGGAAGCAGGAGCCATAGAACCACTTATCCATGTTTTAAGTACAGGAAATGATAGTGCCAAGGAGAATTCTGCGGCAACTATATTCAGCCTCTCAATAATTGAGAACAATAAAGCAAGAATTGGCCGTTCTGGAGCAGTTAAAGCTTTGGTGGATCTTCTTGCCTCAGGAACTCTTAGAGGAAAGAAGGATGCTGCTACTGCTCTATTTAACCTGTCAATATTTCATGAGAATAAAGCTCGTATAGTTCAAGCTGGAGCGGTGAAGTTTCTGGTTTGGTTAATGGACCATGCTGAAGGAATGGTTGACAAGGCTGTTGCTCTTCTGTCAAACCTGTCAACAATTCCAGAGGGCCGATTAGAAATTGCAAAGGAAAGGGGCATCCCCTTACTAGTTGAAATTGTTGAGTATGGTTCACAGAGGGGAAAGGAAAATGCTGCCTCCATTCTCTTGCAATTATGCCTTCATAGTTCTAAGTTCTGTACTCTGGTTTTGCAAGAAGGAGCTGTCCCTCCCCTAGTGGCATTGTCAATATCCGGTACACCAAGAGCAAAGGAAAAGGTATGGAGCTTATCCTCCTTATTGGTGGTTAACATTTTTATTGTCTGTGTATATCTATCAGTCAGTTTGCTGCATTTTGTTGAAGTCTTGTCCTTATTATAGTTATGCACTCATTTTGTTGAAACTGAGGGTTGCAATCTTGTTTTGTAACATTTCCTCATGAGTTTAATTTTCATGCAGTATTAGTGCAAATACGGTAAACCAATCAGATGCTATCTTAGCTATGACTTTTAAGGTAGTTATATTATATAAGTCAACAAACTTATTATACATGACGATATATGATTGGATGACTGTGTATCAATGCATTTTAATTAAATTCTTTTCTCAAGAGTGCATTTCTCCATCCTAATCCCCTTTCCCCCAAAATAATATTTTCCTCTCTATCTGAACATGGAAATTTTCACTAGTAGCAACTTACTATAGGTATCATGAGAAACTTTGGTGGTCATGTCATGACATACAATGTCTCTTGTAATGAGAGCATAATCTTCTGAAAGGTGTATGAAAAAACGCTGACACGTACATGTTCATGCAGGCACAACAGCTTCTCAGCCATTTTCGTAATCAACGGGAAGCAGCTACTACTGGAAAAGGGAAATCTTGAAAATAGCCAATTTTGGTTATTCCATTGCCCCTTTGTCTTGCCTAAGTAACAAACATGGGATAGCTGCTGTCTAGTAGGCTTATAGGACTTCCATTGCATTCTTTAGATATTTTTACATGTATTATTTGCAAAGCTGTCTTGTTATCTTTATTTCAGTGCCTTGTCATTGCTTATTCTCAAGTTCAAAAATGTGATTGGGACATTTCTTCCCCTATTGTCAGGGGTGTCTTTTCCAACTTTTTGTTTTTTATGGACTTCTAATTTTCTTTCTTACTTTGGTGGAGATAGGATACTTTCTGAAGCTTTAGCTTGGCAACATGTAAACCACAATGCTATTCAGCTATATGGTCCGAAGTCAGTGTTGTATATATTTGTACATATACTATAGATTTTTGTGATCTACTATAAATCATTGTACCTTACACTGCACTTCAAGCTTTGTGATCTACGGTTTCATTTTGACCTTTTGCATTATCTTGCCATAGTTCATAGGCTATTGTGGAAATGTGGAATTGTACCTCTTTATCTTTCATCTATACTGCAGATGTGATAGAACGGACAAAATCACCGACACCGTGCAACTGGAGCAATTGGGTTTAGTTTGTTCATGGGTTAGTTTGATTTGGGTTTCAAAATTCAGTCAATTTGAATCAAATCGGAATCAAACCAATTCAACCAATTTAATCTTAATCATTTTTCTTTTTCTTTTAATTGACAAATGTTAATTATTAGTTTATTTTTGTTAGCATGGATTCCAACCTACCATCTCTTTCTTCTATTTTGTTTTCATCATCAAGTCAATCTTGTATCTTCTCTATCTTAATTTTAAATCATATTGATCTGGTTGGAGTACTTGAAAATATTATTTTAATCTTTAATAACTAATTATTTATATTTAATATTTTATTTTATAATATATCATTTGTTTTTTACTTAAAATGTGAAGAGGAAGAGGAAGATAAATTTTCTCTTATCTGGTACTCTACTTTGAGGGGATTAGTCTCATTGTTTCTGACTTTTGTGGGATATCGTGCCATCAAAAGTAGAAGATTATAAGAACAAACTGTAAAAAAAAGAAGACAAAAGTAGAAAAAGAAAAAAAAAAAAAAGTAGGCACTAAGTTAAAAAATGTATTACTATGAAAGTTAAAAAACTGTTGATCTGATTATCGTGTTAGTTTCAAGTTGAGAAAAGATAAATCCGAACAGCGAACAAATTGTAATGGATTTGGGTTGATTTGATTTTGAAGTAAAAGAACTCAATTAACAAAATTAATTAGTTTGGTTTAAATTATTGGATTCATTGAATCAATGATCCAATTAATATCCACCGAAGCAAAAACAAAATGATCCAATTAATATCCCTATTCGACTTTTCGAAATCACCGACACGGTGCAACTGGGTCTGGGAGCTTCAGCATTATCCATAGCCATTAGAACTTCTAAAATCACCTCGTAATAATGTACTGTACTAGTTCTCACTACGGGTAAACCTATGGGCCTTATTGTAATCACCAGAGCAAACTATTGGGCTTTTGAACCTTTTTCCATTCTGGAGGTTTTACGACCATGATTTTTCATCCAATAAAACGTTGACATAAAGAAAATAATAAGGCTTACATAATATTCAGTATGGGCTATGCTTCATATTGTGGCTCATTATTGCATGGTTCACGTTACATAATACCTAAATATTATTGACCGAGTCAAAGCGACATGTAGATACAGCCAAGAGCAGAAATACAACTATACAAGTAAATGTCGACACCAAAAGAAGAACAGAATAATGTGTTGTGATCCTTCCTTAACTAGGGAGAAACTGTAGAACAAATAAAATTAGGCTTGAAACTGTGTTAGAATTTTTATTCTGTCACCACCCATCTTAAATCGTGGATACGTTAATTGATATATCTTTATAAGTGTCAACTAAGTAAAAAGGCTAAAAATCAAGAAGTAAGCAATAATATTGATTTGTAAATTTCTTATAAAAAATATCAATTTCTTACTTAAAAGATATTTTTTAAAAAATTTTGGCACACTTTCCCTTGAAATAGGAACATTCCTAATTAACACAACCTCTGAAGTTAAAAGAAGCAAGAACTAAATACTCCAAGGTCTCATAAGTCAAACAGTCATGGAATAAACGAATAAAACTTGAATGGATCCCCTGATTTAAATTACTTTATTTGATTGTTACCAGAATAATTACTTTATTTGACATGTGTATTAGAATTAATTAAAATTTCAATTCCAAGTTCAATTTGATGGAGTTGAAATAGTTTAACAACCATGTTGTTATTCGTGTTCCAGTCACATTGCCGTAATATTTTTTATTGATAGACATTAAATAAAAAGATTTTTATTGATATTTTAAAAAACTCAAAAAGTGATACAAAAAGGGAGAAAAATCATTAAAAAAATTACACGATAAAATCAATTGGAAAAAGAGAATATAATAAAAAGAATAACAATTAGAGTCCTGAGTGAAACCTGCAAGGCCCACGTGCACACTTGTGGCCAATGTCTACTAACTATTAGAGTGACAAGACCTCTCTGGTCTATCGTTATCATTCACGTGGCACTCTCGGAACCCTTGAATAATATTTTTGATTGAATAGAAAAATAAAAAAGAAAGAAAATAGTTAATTTTCTATTGATTAATTATACCATAAAAAGATATAAATTTCATAAGCTAATAGTAATATTAATATTATCATTTCTTGATTTTAATATATTTGATAAAAATATAATTATTTTATAACTATTAAATTATAATACTATTTCGTCAAATAAAGCAAATATTTATTTGTGTATGTGAACACTTTTTATTTATTTTTATCACATTCAATAATATGTTTGATTGCGTAACAAAATAGGCTAAATTTAATATAGTGCTCCAAGTATAATACATTTTGTTCAATGTATGACCAGCTCAAGCTCAAACCAATATTCCCACTGGAATTATAGCACAAATGTGTTTAGTGTTTTTATTTTTCTATTTGCGCCAACACAGGAAAATAGAATCTTTTTTTTAATAAGAGTAAGAAAACAAAATACTATTTGTATAACTTTTTATTTTCAAGGTGTAAAATTCAAGAGTTATCTTTTAATCACGATTTTTTTTATCTATTTTTTAAATTTAATATCTTACAGGATCAAACATAATTTCATTAGAAGTAAAATTTTATTCTATAAACTATGTGGAAGAATTTATTCCCTCAATTTTGGATGAATATTTTGAAAATAGATATATAAAATATAAAAGATAAGAAATAAATAATTATATTTTTTAAAGATTAAATAATTATATTAAATATTACTTATAGTATAAATTATTTAAGAATAATTTTAATTTTTCCTAATACTTTTTTTTTTTATATAGAAACTTAGTTATATCATTGAAAACTGAACTTGTGAATACTACTTCTTTATACTAATCTTCTTATTACCTTTTTTATATATAATAAGTATCAAACATGGTATATATTTTAAAGTTATTAAATATCATTATTTTTTATTTAATATTTTATAAGATAGACTCATTAGTCATTATTTAATGTTAAAACAATGGAATTAAAAATGAAAAAAACTGTATTATTTAATGTATTATTCTTCCTATCCAAATCCCATTTCTGATTTCTTCACATATTGAACTAACCACAGGGAATCAAACTCAAACACACTTATCAACTATCATATCTGTCAATTCCAAAAACCGATTTCCTTCATTCCTTGCCAGTTGCCACCAAGCATTTCTTTCGGGAAGAGTTAGTAATTCAATCTTTAACACTAGGGATGATAAAGTGGGTCAATTCACCCAAAAACGGGCTGGGCTGACCCAACTCATTAAAAAAAGTGGGTCGGGTCGGGCTGGCCCCACTTTTGTAAAGTAGGCTAAAAATACTAGCCCGTCCCACTTTAAAGTGGGTTAGTGGGCCAGCGGGTCAGCCCATTTAAAAAATAAAAAAAAATTTAAAAAGGTAAAATAATTATTAAAAAATTCAAATGTAATTATTTATACTAAAAATTAATAATGTACTAACTTAATCTTATAACAATGATTTTTAATATATAATACATGCATAATAAAAGTAAAAGCAAGCACGAAATACATATCTAACAATGATTTTCAATTAGCTCCTAAGTCTTAACAAATTCTTAGAAATTTGCTTCACAATGATGCAGACAATCAAAACATACATGTAGTATAACTCATTATTAAGTTCCAAATAAAAATGTATTAGGATTAAGGATTCAAAATCATTAACTTCTTTTTAGTCACTCTCCCTCTAAGTCACTCATTTAATTACCTATTAAATATTTTATTATTTTTTATTGGTGGGCTGCTGGCTCGGTGGGCTGATCCACCCATAGCCCACATTTGGCCCACATATTTGTGGGCCGGGTTGACCCGCCCCGTATAATGAATGTGGGCTTAAAGTCTCAACCCAACCCACATTTTTTCGTGGGTTAAACGGGCCGGTCCGCCGGACCAGACCCGTTTTGCCATCCCTATTTAACACACTACATTTTTTTTAATACTCTTTTTTGACTGTTGATTAACATTTCACATCTCTTGCGACACTTGCTCTGTGGACATTGACTGGCAAATCAAGATCTTCTTCATCGTCGTCACTGAATTTGGCTCGATTAGGGCACATAAGAAATGTATTACTGGAATGCTAATAACAAAAACAGTTTCTTCCTAGACTTTCAAAGAACCAATTAAGATTGAAAATTTTGTGGGACTCATGTCATGCCGTTTATTCCTCACTCAAACGAGAATTTTTTTTTTCTTTTCTGTTTTTTTAGCAAAAAAAAAAACTCTATTTTACTTTTAGTGGAGTTGAAGTTGTAATCTAATCTAATCTATATAGAATATATGCGAATCAGTACTTATAAAGAATTTCTGCATATGCATCAGGGATTAGTTTTGTATATTGTTGTCCCATAAACATATTTTGATTTGTATACTATTGAAAAACTATAATGTTAACAAAAAACTCTATTCAGCATATTTAAAGTTTAATAATAAATGAATATATTAAATTTATATTAAAATAAAATGTTTTAATATATTATTAATTAAAAATTGTATATAAAATATAATTAAAATTATTATTATTATTTTCTTTGTAAGGAAACATATTTCGAGAAGTTCCTATTCAGATCAAAATTTGGAATTCCTATATATATTATCAATAGGAAAAAAGAAAGTCCTAAATTTGGAGTTCTAATAAATTGAAATTGTCCCAACGGGCATTTCGAAATGAGTGTGTGTGAGAAGTTGCGATCGAGAAATAGAACCAAGAAGGATTCAGATGCACCTGGACCGTGGTGATCCCAATCAATGGTCAGATCAAAATTGACATAAAGAGTATCTGAACATTACCTTGCATTCAGGGTATATATGTTTAAATGAAGAAAAAGAAAATTGATGAAGAAGGTCCTAAGTAACAAAATCGAGTAAAAAGAACTATATTAAGTAAGCATTCAAATCATCAATTAAACATACCCTCCTCTACTTGCTTCTAGCTAGACCTATGATGGCATGATGATTAGAAATTTAGAACTGTTTTTGTTCGGACATATAGCTGGATATAATGGAGAATTTAGCACCACAAAAGGTGGTAGTCAATTTCATAGGATTCTCTTTTAGTAGTAAGAAAATTAAAATTTAATAGGTCTTCGTTTTATGATGATCAACCTTTTTTAAAAAGAGAAAAATAGGAGGGGTTCCCTTAATAGAACATAGGATATGAGTTTCTTACGTTCCTACAAAAGTTATTAAAAAGTAAAACAAAAAATTAACTTAGAAAATTAAACATATAAGTTATATATTTGATGCAGATAAAGGAGATTAACAAGAAGAAGTGTTCACGAGTTGAGTTGAATTAGATTTGATTAAATTTTATTATTCAATTTAATTAAATTTTTTTGAGTTGGATTTGTATAATTTATTTTATATATCTGACCCTATCAAACTCAGTCGTAAATGGATTGGATTAATCAAATTTTAATATTTAAAAATTATTTTTATTTTATAAAAATTAAATGTTTTTAGAATAATAATTTGAATTTGCTTAAAGTTTTATAATTATATAATGATTAAATACATTTAAAAGAGATTAAATTGTGACAATATTTTACTAAAGAATTAATGATTTCAATGCTAAAATGGTATTTTATATTTTATATAGAAATAAAGTATTGTATTAGCATAAGAAAACATAAACAAAATCAAAATAGAGATAAAAACAACTTAAAAAAGAAAATCGATGGTTTAATTTAATAAACTATGTGAACTAAAAATTAATGTATTTTGTGTTTAATAATTAATTTTTATATAATAATAAATTTAATTATATGATATGGGTTGAGTCAGATTAGGTTAAAAAAGTCCGTTATCTAACTTGTATACGATCGAATCTTAATTGAGTTGGATCGGATTTAACCCAAATTCTTAAAAATTAACCAAATATAATTAGGTTGGATCGAATGGATTGGATAATGGGTTGACCTGGATGCGTAAACACTATAAAGAAAAGAGAAGTGTCGAGGGCAAAGAGTGTATTGACTTTTGTTGTTTGGTACCTAAGAAAAAGAGATGGAAATTTTAAAATGATTTAATTACTATTTTGATCTTTTAATTTATTTTTTAAGTTTAATTTGGTCATCTTATTTTAAAATGTTAAATTTAATCCCTTAATTTATTTATTATGTTCAATTTGGTTCCTCTATTTTAAAATTTTCAATTAGATCTTTTGTTTTTTAACATGAGTTCAATTTGGTCCCATTTAGAACCACAATTGATCTCATTTTTTGAAAATGTTAAAAGATGATGAAAGAAAATAGAATCAAATTGAACCATTTTAAAAAATAAAGGATCTAATTGAAAATTTTAAAATAGAGAAACCAAATTGAACATAATAAATAAATTAAGAGATTAAATTTAACATTTTAAAATAAGATGACCAAATTAAACTTAAAAAATAAATTAAAAGATCAAAATAATAATTAAGTTGCAAATCACTACTTAACTTTTTGGCACAAGTAGAATTAGTGGTGAAAGTAGAGATGGACAAAAAAGACAAAAATCAATTAAGAGAATCAAATAGAGTGAGATTACGTCCAATCCTTAATAACACCACTAAATATTCACTAACCACAACCAAGTTACAAGTATTCTTTTGACCTAGCATTTTCAGGCTCCACAACTGTATATTCTTTTACTTGTTTCTCTCAGCAAAACACCATGTATTCTTTTCAACATAAAGTTTCCGTATGCTTTATCCTTTTTAAAAAGAATAAGATAGGATAAAGCTCAATGAACTAAATGATCTTATAGATGAATATACAAAATTAATTACTAGTTCGTTATACTAAGATGTTTTACACTTGGAAAAGAGAATAAAGTGTTTAATACTCTTTAAAAAAATTTGTTTAGGTAGTTCTTCTCAAAGTTTCAAGCACTTTAGTATTTATAGTCTTCTCTGATGTAGTCGTTGAGAAAAATGCATGGGTTCTATTGTCCTTCATTTTTAGGAAAAGTTAATTAAGTCTATTAATGTGAGAATGCATACATACACAGCGTTTGCCCTCTCAAAGTTTTCATATTATAATTTTTAGCTATTTAATTTTTTACAACTTTAATCTCTTATTTATTTCCTCTAATTTTTTTAATCTCTCATTTATTCTTTTATCATCAAAATTAATTTCAAATATAAAATAAATAAGAACTAAAAATTGACAAAATAAAGACTAATTTTGTTAATTTCAAAATTAGTCCTTCATTTCTTCCAATTGTTTAATTATTTCTCTCAATTAATGAATGCCTTTTAAATCTTACATATGTCGTGTAAATGACATATCTTACTCATCTTAGTGAACAGTTACAGGTGTCTGTACGGATTTCCTTGTGGGGTAGATTTGGTAAACATGCCTAGTATGCCAAATGATACTGGTTGATCATACTCAGATATGAAGTACTATAATCTTTTTTTGGTTTGTCTGTACTATTAATTTACGTATACCACATATGGATTTAGCAAGGTGCATTATGTTTTAATGTTTCTTCATGCAAGGTGGAAATCAAGGGGTACATTTTTTTGGGTAAATAGGGATACAATAATTTAAATTATGCAGCACTTATTTATATTCTTCTATGACACATCCTAAACGTTCTTGTGTAACGAAAATTTCGTATTGTTGTGGGGCACTAAATATTGTTTTGGATGACAAGCCTAGTCAATTACTAGCATATTGTACTAATTGAAGCAGCTAGGAAGGAAAACGAATTATTAAAGCAGTGTGTGTGAGATAGAGAGGTCTCCGAATCCAATAGCATGCACACATGCATGTCTTCTTGACATATGCGTGCGAATTGAACATTAAGTAGTATTATTATACTTATATGGTAACGCTTGCTTGTAATTGTAATGAATTTTGTTTGCTTTTGGAAAGTTTTTTTTTAATAGTTAAATTTGTATACGAAAGTGTGATGTGGTGTAAATTTATAATATCATTTTATCGTTAAATTATAATATTCAAAAAATAATTTTACAATAAACTTTTTCAGGAATTAGTTTCACATTAAATTATAAAATTTATAAATTAATTTATTATTAAATTATCTGTAAAATTAATTATTATAATTTTTACATATTAATGAACAAAAATTAATTTATTATCATCTCAGTCTGAGGAGTAATGAATTTGAATATTTACCGTTCTTATTCTTCTTGAGTTAAGAGAAAAAGGAGTTGAAATTTTGTGGTGCAATAATTGTGTTACGCAACAGGGTTGGATCTGCAAAATACTGTTGATAACGTGGGAGGGTGTTCAGAGGGGGCAGTGGCTAGACCCTTGGATTGGAGAAACACTCTCTTTGAAGTATTAATCAGAAAGGGCAGTCACTAGCTTAAATCACGCAGTTATGGGGAAGGTAAACTTTTTGCGCAGCTTTACTGTCCCTTTTGGCTTCTATTGCCCGATCTGTTTCTCTCATACTAGTACCAGTACCAACTGAGAACACTCATCAGAAAGTGAGTGTTTGTGTGTTCATGTCCTATGACCTACAATGAACACTGGCCCATCAGTGAATTTTGGGATATAATATCAATCATTGTAAATAGAGTTATCAAACTTAATTAAAAAATTACTTTAGTTTTTCTTTTTAATTTTAATTATCAAATATAAATATACTATGCAAGAAAGAATAACATTAATATGTAACACACTCAATGAATATACCTCAATTGATAAGACATGATACCAAGTTTATGCGAGACAATCTGAATTTGGTCTCACGTATTATACTCTTGAAAAAAAACTATGAACTTTAAGTATAATTAAGTCTTAAATCATAAATTAGTTTCATGACCAATTCAAAGGACTAATAATTATCTTGGGATCCCTTAAAAAAGACCTTAATTATAGATTGAACCAAAAAATACACTACCACCTAACAAGATTTACATTCAAAATCTTGTATTAATTGTAAGTAAAAAAGATAAATTAATTGTTAATAAATTTTTATAAATATCAATTTAGATTATATTTGATTATCACCTCAAGAAGGGGAATATTTGTAGCATATTTTATAGTCTTTAGTGGTCTTTAACAAGCTAAGTTCGATGTAGTTCCGGTAAAAATTTTGATGTTTAAGCCAATATTTATACAGGTAGAAGATGATATAATGCATTGAATCAGAACTTAATTATCCACATTCAAGACTCAATAGGTTAACTTGTATGAATGTATCACACTCTTAGTGTACTAAGGTGGTGTTTTCATGTGATTAAGTGAGTGCTTATGAGCCAAATTCCTTGATTTGTGATTTCTATTGGTTATGATGATTTAATACTTTGTGTTTGCACGAACTCTAATGTTTGTTTAGGATGGTTGAAGAGCAATGAGAGCATTATTAGACTAGCTAGACAATGGATAGTTGGACTAGTAACATTAAGCTAATTAATTAAGTAGCATTTAAGCAGAGCCAGAAAATCCAATCTCATGGTTAACCAACCATCCGATCCTGACCTAACTTTGATGGTAAAAACATTCCTTGATCAACATTGAAATTAGGGTTGGGTTTTTCCACTCTTAATTGTAAAAATGGGGCTGGGTTTGGAGTTAGGGATTAAACTCATGTCTCGACCATACCTTCAAACCCACCCACTACATATACTTTTTTTGTTACGATTTTTTTTTGTTAATAACTTAATATAACATGCACACTCACACACACATTTGTATTTGAGTCAAATTATACTTTAATTTTTATAATTATTAAAAATATAGATTAGTTGTTTTAATAGTTAAATAATTTAAATAATAATAATATTAATTAAATGAAAAAGTTAAAATTATATTTTTCACTAAAATATAATTTATTTCTTAAATTTGTTATCTTTTAGTTCTTTGTTATTTATTAATTTGTATATTAATAATTTGAATTAAACTATAACTAATAACTTAATATATAATATATTTAAAAACATATATACAAGTAAATTGAAATTGTAAAATAAAGTGTGATGAGAAATCCAATAAAATCCATTTACAAAGACAAAAATGAAGAGAGTCAAACACGTTTTTCTCCATCCGTTGTTATGTCTAGAAGAAAAATTCTTTCTATTTCTTTTCCTCTCCATTTCTTTTATTATTATGATTTTAAAACAATAAACGGAGTGGAGAGTATACATATTTAATTATTTTGCTAAATAATGGAAGAAATAAAAGAAAAAGAAAATGGAGAAAATCTTTTCTGGCGTAGACTACCATCAGTCAGTATGTCTGTTTTACTAATTAGTGAGTCTGACATGAGTCTTGAGCTATCTCCTGTTCACTATGCATATGTTAACATTTCGGTGAGACTGGGTCCAATCCAAATTAAGTGTTAGAATTATAGATTATAGACTTCTAGCTAGATGTTGTTTTAATTTCAACAACGGCTATATATAAAAATTAACAACCCTAAGAAAATTTTAAGGGGATCCGAGGGATGGTAATTTGCATTAAGAGTCCATTAATTGTCTTTATAAACTATGATCAGCAAGACAAGAGCACCGTTGCATCACCGAACATATTGGAATGACATAAGAAAAATTTTAAACCCAAGCACTGTAGCTCGTATTCAATAATTCGAGGCAGTTTGGTTGAACTGTTCCATCTCAGAACACGTTTATATGGTATGAATTCTATTCAAGTACGTTCTCGTACATTTAACATAAATGACCAAACAATGCTAGGAACATCCTTCAACTCAACCAAAACCTACCTCCAATATTCCGAAGTTTTAAAAAAATTAAACTCGAGCTCTGAAAAAAATAAAAATAAAAAGTAAGAATGCCAACATGGGGTACGTTATGTAGTTCTGATTGTACTCAATATTTAATTTATGGCAGTTCCTCTTTCCCATTAAGCTCATCGCACGCAAGATGAACTTTGAGCATTGACAAATCCCATCTCAATGGTAAAAGAGAAATCTCAATTTCAGCATTGATTTCGGGCATTGATTACCTTCAAGATTATTTGAATGACAAACTTTTATTTGTTTATTTGATGTAATGACAAAGCTTTATTAAACCATTTGGAGTAACAAAATTCCAGTCAATGGTGAAGATTCGTTAGATTTAGTGGTTTATTTGTTGCTTGAATTGATAGGCCCCCCTATAAATTTCTGTCGGGCAGCAATTAAAACAATGAGAAACCATTTTAGCTCAAATTAATGAGACGAAAATGTAGATGTAGCTAATTTTTGTACAACTACATGCAATTTATATTAAAAGCGTGACAAATAAATTTTATAACTTTAATTTTTTTTGTTTTTAATTAATTTAAGAGTTTAATTATTTTATATATATATATATATAATATGGGGTAAGTATTTTTATTTTTATACCGTTAACTAAATACAATTATTTTAATTTAATTTTTAAAATAATTATTACAGTTGATAATTTATTATATATATATATAATAAGTCATAATTAAAAAACAATAAAAATATTTATAATAACAATACATTATTATTTTTTATCTGAAATATATATATATAAAATAATATCAATACATTATAATTAAATCTTTAAACAGTAATGGTAAATGAAAAACATAGCTGCACAAAACCGGAAGAACAACATAATATTGGTTAGAAAAAATATTGATAGACACCAATCATTATTTAACACTTAGAAAGGAAAAAAGAGAGAAAAGAGAGAATCACATTAATGTGAGTAATATAATTTGATAAGAAGATAGAAGAAAATATAAATGTTTTTTTTATTTATAAAATAAGTGTTAATAGTGTGTATAATTGATTAATTGATTTTGTAAGATGTAAGATGTTCACATCACATCTAGTCTGAGATAAATAGTATAATTATATACTAAATCAAAGCAAAGTATGATGAAAAGGTTTTGAAAATATTTCGGTTGAATGGTATACAATGAATAAAAAAAACAAAAAAATAATCAACTAATAAAAAATATAAGCTAACAAAGTTTAATCATGAAGAGTGTATTGAAGCTAAATGTGATACTTAAACACATAAGATAGAAGTTTAAATAGAGTTTCATTTCTTAACCATCATACATTGACAATACAGAAGACACCACCAAAATTAAACATATAAAAGTTTAACCATTAAGTGGAAGCCTAAGAAAGGCAAAACCTACAATTAAGCCAAATGAGGCTAAATAAAAAGAAAAAGAAAAGAATCAAAGAAGAAAATAACCAAACACTTTGAGAATAAGAAGCTACAGGAATAGCATAATAGGAAAAGAAAACAATTAATGATTCTTCACGTTCCTTTTAAAACCAATCCATCCAAGAAATGCAATATCGGCCACAATTGTAAAAAATGCTATTTAGAAAACCTTTGTGAAAGAATAATAGAACTTAAACTCAGGTAGTGTTATGGATTTAATATGTATATCAAATCGTACAAGTATTTTTTTAAGGGATTTGTTCGATTTTTATAATTTATACACTTTTTACTTGACGATCCCTTGAAATGACAATGATTAATAACAAGGATAAAGATATATAGAGACTTGGTGATGAAACACTATGAAGGATTTTTGTTATCAAAGGTGATTGAGGAAAAAGTTTCCGGAAAACAATGATAATGAACTTTGGGATTTTACTTGATTAAATTACTTCTTCATGCATACATAACATATTACCAATCAATGTTTATCATTTATCACCATCTCATATTTCTTTTTTTAATTTCTCTCTTAAAAGAGTTTAAAAAAATGTTGTACAAATAAAATTTCCCTTCTATATGAATTAATGTAGTATGCAGTATATCTCAATTATATATCTGGGCAAATTTCTTATGCACGTAATTAATGGCAGAAAAGTAAGGAAAAATCTAATATTATTTGCATGCTCAATCGTAATTCAGATGGAATTTTCTCGATCAAAATGGTGGGAAACTGTAAAAAAATGCACGTAATTAACAGCATAGTTATGTCATTTATACGTGTGTTTGAGGGCAGAAAATAGAAGCATGACTATGACTAGCTAGTTTAATATGGAAAATGACGAGTGTGGTTTCTAGGATGGATAGGAGGTGGAAATAGAAAAATAAAAAGAAAAGATAGGTATAAAAATGAAAATATATGACAATTAAGTAATGTGTGATAAAAAAGAATGATAAAACAAGTGACATGAAAAAGATATAAAGTACTACTATATAAATAAATATATCGTCATTTTAATTTTAAATTATTTGTACAGTACTTTTGTAAAAAATAATAATTGATACAGTACTAGATTCACTCACCAGTTATAACACGCGCTTTTCTTCTTCTTTTTTTACACGAACATTTAATTAGATGCTCCAAAAATATTTATAATTTTTTTATATAAATATAAGTGAGAATATAACAAATTCAGTTTAATTAACTTTACTTTGCTTAACTTACAAGCATCAGATTTTATTAATTCAACTGCTAATTTTTTTTTACGAAGTAAACCAAATCTATATAAAAAAAAGTTGATTAAGTAGACCAAATCTATAAATTTTCATAATTTAAAAATTGTTTTTTTACTTCATCAATCAATTTGTTTCAATGGATAACATACTATTAACAAATAACTATGTGAAATTACATATGT
>PYAF01002008.1:1387539-1403582 GCA_007407185.1 Glycine tomentella | reverse complement strand
CCAAATCTATAAATTTTCATAATTTAAAAATTGTTTTTTTACTTCATCAATCAATTTGTTTCAATGGATAACATACTATTAACAAATAACTATGTGAAATTACATATGTATGAAATTGCAGTTTATTTAAAATTTGACATATATATGAACCATCATCGAGATGATATCATATAATTTAACAGTTAGATTAGTCAAATTTGTAATTTAGAAAAAGTTATTGAGTATTTGCAATTTATTAATTTTTATAAATATGTGGTTACAGCTTGTTGCGTTGACATTTTTATCAATATTAATGTTTGAGTTTTCCTTTTCAATTTTTTTTATAAATATGTAATATAATATAATATTTTGCATTTACTTATATGCAAATAATTTACTATACATTAAGACTAAAATAATGCAATCAAATATTAACAAATTTTTAAATAAAACGAGAATTTGTATTTAAAATTTAATAAAGTGTTAACTGACTTAATTTATTTTTTGAATTATTAATCTAAGTGTTAGATTTATAAAATATAATTTTCATAAAAAGTTACAAGATGATGTTAATTAAGGTGTGAGTCTCCTCTCTTCTTTCTCACATTTTAGTATAAGGTCCAATTTAATTATTGATTAGCATTCATTGCCATATATCTATAGCTTATTAATATCTATAGTTCCACTAATTAGGTAATTGTTATGTGTAATTAAATATGTAACATGTTATTATGATTTATGTGTAACTGTGATGGGCTTTATATATACTTAGGTTGCATGAGGTTTTAAGTTTTAAACTCATTATCGTTATTATATATAAAAAAATATTCTGATCCTCTAAAAAATATAAAAAAAAAGTATTCTGATTTATAAGTTATGATAAGGGTTGAAATTTCACTTGGACTATTTTTGTGATCATAGTCACTATGTATTAAAAACATGCACCTCATGAGTCACCCCTAAAAAATTATATGTAACTGCAAGCTTGGAAGCATGCATTTAGACCCATGTGTTTAATTCATGTAGGTAATTATCTACAATGAAGTTGGCATGCATAGGTGCAAATTTAATTAACTAAAATCATATATATTAATTGTTCTTGCACTTAAATACATTCTCAAGCCAATAGAAGCCGAAATCATAAAATTAACTACAGAAAATGGCTACTCACAAATAAAATATAAAGCAATTATAAGAATGAAGCAGCATTTCTAGATTACTTAATATGTTGCTAGCTATGCAAAGTGGAAACTAGCTAGGATTGTTAGAATAATCATTTGAGAATCAAACACAAACAAAACATAAAGAAGTTGTCCTCGTAGAAATGGTACGATGTTAACAGCATTCACCTACCGCTTAATAAACAAATCAATGATGACACAACAAAGCTAATGCTTTAATCGTATTGTCCTTATTTTACTATATATTTTAAGGGAGCCTCCAGTGTCAATCACTATGTACACTGCCTAAAGTCTAAATTTAACGAAATAATATATACCAAAACATGATTAGAGGAAGGAATAGATCCTCTATGTCTCAAAGTGATATATAGCGTCTTACATACCCCACTAGAATCACATAAAAGGGAAAATATAAAGGTTCTCTAATAATCTCTCTAGCATATATCCTGTGTCCTATTGGGCATAATTCACCTAGCCATGGCCAAATTGAGGTACAATAGGTGCCTCTTCATGATCAGAGGGATTGCCAAAAATTATTTTTAATGCCAAAATAATAAGAAAACCCCAAAGGAGGAACTAAAGATGACCCAAACTATAGTTTTATTAGACAGACAGGTTTGTCCGCTCGATGAATAGATTATGAATATTTCCTATATATATTAAGGATCTGTCAATGTACTTTCTCTCTACTCACTTTTTTTCCCTCCAAGTGTTGCTGACCTTTATGTATTAATTCTCTTACCGACAAGTTATTTGCCTAATTAAGCTAGGTATTTGATTCCAAGTAATAGTTTTTTTTTTTAATTCATAGAAATCAATGATAAAAATAGATAAATTTCTAACAATTCACGCCCACTGTTTAATCAATTAAATTAAACATTTCAGTTAGTTTTCCTCCTATGTTACTTCTAACTAAGGTTAAAATTTAATTAAAGACACCCAATTGTTACTAATTCAACACTATGCATGTACATTTGCAGGAGGGTACAGACTTACCAATTTGGGTGCCATAACCTAACTGAAACGGAAACAAGCGAATTGATGACATATTATGATCAAGAAAGTTTTTTTTTTTTTTTTGGTTAATTGAAAGTCTTCGTAAGCTGGTGAGATTAAATAGGATCATGTGCATAGGTCACAAATAATAATAGAGCTTAGTCATGGAGGAATTAATTACATTGTCTGCCATTAATTTCCTTTTTTTCGACATTTCCCTTCAGTTGAAATGACAGCACTACTGGATATATATATATATATATATATATATATAAACAAATATATATCATCAATCAAATTGACCATGGTAACGGTCAGCAGTTAGCTATGGCCTCGATGGGGAAAAATCCCAAAAAAATTGTCACTTGTCAGTGATCTGAAGCACACAGCTGATATGATCAAAGCCTCAAGGGATACATCATTCTTCTCCACACAAATCAAGGAGACAGTAAAGCAGTAAAAAGTGTCAAGCTTGGAAGAAGAAAAACAGGGAACTGAGAAAAAAAATGAAAAAAATGAAAAATGCTAATTAAATTTGTGTACACGAAACCATTAATGAGCACCAAAATGAGACACATGTAGAAGACGAAAATAATGTGGTAGTCATGAAGATGTACGGAAGTGACTCACCACTACCTATTCTATATAGCTTCAAACAATTAACCACTTGGAGCATTGAATTTCTAGAGTGGCCGACGAGTAGTACACATAATTGAACCATTATTCAAAGTAATAAATTAAGAAGAAAACCAAAAAAGGTGAGAGAAGAGAGAATGGTATATGGAGAAAGAGATGTATATATAATCTGCAAGTTTAATTAAGCTTGAGATATAAAGATGATATATAGAATATAGAAGTACATACATTGATACATACATAAAGAAAACTATGAATAATGCGTTGCTTTTGGTTCCTCACAGTAAGGATGATGGTTTCCTTGGTTGTATATTCATTCATTCACTTCCACTACCACCTTTTAGGTACCCCCACTAACAGTCTTACTCTCAGTACCACACTGTGTTCTTTAAAAGCAGGTTCATGATATATTATATATCCCACAACAACATCGATCTTTAACCTTTTCTTGTTGCTGCCAGAGCAAACAGGATAAAAACTACAAGCACCAGTAGTCTTACATGGACTACTACTACTTAGAAAATCTTTCAGCAGAAAAATCATGAAAAGTTGAAAACCCTAATTTAAATTTAAAATATACTACTTAAAGTAGAGATCATAAATAGTGACCGGAAAAGCGTTGAGAAGAGTGGGAATTTTCCAAGGAATGATGACAATAGCTGAATGGCGCGGCCATTGAGAATTGAATCTCATTGAGTTGCACCTGGGGGAGGGAGGTGGTGGTGGTGGTGGTGGTGAAGAGGTAGAGGCAATGATTGTTGTTGTTGTTGTGGTGGTGGTGGTGGTGGGCGCTTTCGTTTCTTCTTCTCATAACTGATTCCTCTAGCTTTGGACTGAAGTTCGCGAACCTCACGAAGGTAGAGCCTTACAGCTCTTGCTCCAAAAGGGTTGGTTTCAGGTTTCCCTCCGTTTTCTTCAAAAGCTGCCCTGAGACGACCTATGAGTGCATCAAGGCTACCCCAGGCTTGTCTTAGAGGACATGGACATGGTGCTGGAGGGTTAGGGTGCCCATAAAAGGGACAGATCGGAGTGTGCACTTTGGTCTTGCCAAATTGGTCCAAGTACCTACACATCACAATAAAAATTCAACAAGAAGAAGAAAAAGAAAGAGAGATTAAGAAAAAGGTGCATGACATGCTATGTTCTTTTCTTATAAACCCAGCAGTTAAGGAGTTAACAGATATTTTTTCATAAACATGAATTTAAAATCGAATTCCTGATTATATATTTAAGAGACAGATTATGTATTTTTCATAAACACTGAGTCCGATAATTAAATTTCAGATTGCATATGCATGTTCAATAAATAAGATTATTTGTCAACTGTGTCACCATCCTTCAGGTTTGTATGGGATGATATGTATAAGAGGTGTATGTGGATATGTACCTCAGAAATTCAAGGACGTGTGCACCGCTGCATCTGGAGAGGGAGAGAGGGGGTCGGTGATTCTTGAGGTACTGGCCAAAGGTGTTCCAGTCACGGCGCTTTTGGTTCTCGTAGCGGCTGCTGGTGGTGGAGGAAGCAGAAGGGGAATTGGAGCTACCAACTAAGCTGTTGCTGGTGGTGTTCATGGTTGTTGTTGCGGTGGTGGTGGTGATGTCAGTGTTACACGACTCCATAAATTCTTGAATTGAATCCATGGAGACAAGCTAGCAAAGAAAGACTTGAAACGGTTTGGCTTTGCAGATCCAAGGTTGTTTTTGTCTCAGGGTTCTTGTTCTAGGGTTCCTAAGACAGTGACCAGAGTGAGTGAGTGAGGGATGAATGAATTGGATGGATGGAGATTTGTAGGGATAAAAATTACTATACTTATAATTTGGGAAACAGTGGAGGAGCTAGCAAACGCTGTTCTCCAAAAAAATATATTCTTTTTTAATGTCTTTGTTGCATTTTAGAGGTTTGTGTTAAGGAATACAACTACCTTGAAAGAAAATGAAAAGGAAAGAAAGAGGGAAGGAAACAAACTCTGAATCATGATTGATATTACAGATTTCTAATTTTTCTTTTGGAGAGAGAGAGAGAGAGTGTGAACCTCCAAGTGGTGAAGCAAAGGAAGATTTATTTATTTATTTATTTTTATGTTTGAGGAGGATGTGATAAGATTGATGGGAGTGTGAATGGACTGTTCCTCTTTACTATTTGCAGTTGCAGTTTTCATATATTGAGGGCTACCCGGGACAACATTGTTGTTCTTTATAGCTAGTTTTTTAATTCAGAGATTGCCAAGATTTTGGTTTTGTTTTTCCTTAAAAGGGTGGTGCAAATTCAGACTTTCATCACTTTTATATTAATGCTTGCATTAATATTCCTCTTTGTGTTGGAAGTAGATATAGATATACAGAAAAAAAGGGATATAAGGGTGCTAGGGCTTTTGAAAAAAATAGAAGAGTTGTACAATAGGTTGGACAGAAAAAAGTTTGAAGGGTAAAAAATGAGGTAATAACATGATTCTGTTTCTCGACACTATACGTTTAACTTTGAATGACAGTTCCTTTGCTAATTGACCAGAATGCCCCTATTAATTTCTCCCTTTTTGCCTTTCCATTGTTGCTAAAGAACAGAAAACTTTAATTTCTTACGCTGTTGTGTCTCTCTCTTTGTCACTCAGTATAAGGAAATGAAATTATCACGTACGTGCAAGAATTTTCCTTAAAAAAACAGTCAATAATTCTTCTGTATTTGAATTTTTTCAGTCGTACACTAGTGTATCGTGACCGAAATTTAGACCATACTTTTTCCAGAAGGAAATTTCGATTATAGTAAAAATGATAAATTATGTGAAAACAAAATCTTTTGCTTGCCTGTTAATACAAATAAAATATACCATGTGTACAATTTGATATATTGGATGCTGCATATACGACGCAACCTATCTTTATATCACCATTGAGTGATCGATATAGGATCAATTGTAAGCAGTGTTTGATTTTGAATCTTAAAGCAATTGTATTGATATTAGAAAGAAGAATTTTACTGTACATTTTTATGTAATTAAATAATTCTAAAACCATATTGGAATTTTTTGGACAAAAAATAATATTTTCTTAGATTTTGATTTTAAGTGAAAAAAAATCATATGAATGATAATTCAAAATATAAGTAAATAGTAGCTAATTTTATCCTATTTAATGGAACTATTTTTAAATATCATTCATTTAATTGAAATTATATTTTTTATTATTGAAATCAAATTTTAGTGAATAATCATTTAGGAAAAAAATTAAACGAAATTAATAAAACTAAATGATGTTACTAGCTTTTTAATTAGCATTGTACCCTCTCTTATTAAAAAAAAACTCCATTCACATTCCTTAAGCCTTTTCCCTTTTAAATTTGAGTCATTTTTATTTATCATTTTAAGCAAAAAGCTTAAATATAGATAATAAATAAACGATTAATATTTGCAGATTTACTTTCTATATAGTATTTTTTTAATTATATATCACTCAATTCGTAAATTTAATACACATCATATGATCAACTAGATAAAAGAAATAAGAAATATCATAACACTTTTTTTACTCTTTATCTCTCCATCATATCACTCACCACACGTTTTATTTCTCTCTTATGGTCTTAATTTTATCCCTTTCATATCTATATTAATTGTTATGTACGCATTTTAGTTGTGTAAGTATAATTGTTCAGAAAAATAACATAGGCAGCTGAGTCAAGCAGCTACTTTCAACCTTTTACACTCTCAAACACTTTTCCTTTTATATGAATTCTTTCGATATTAATATGGGTATGATCTTCTATCTCTCAAACACCTCATTTCATATACATGTGCATCTTACGGATACAAGATTTTATGTCGCCACCGTATTAAAACATTAATGTGGTTCACCTAAAAGGAAAAGGAGAAAACAAAAATGACAGACAAATGTTGTTATTTGACAAGGATTTTAATTTTCCTACGATCAAACAAACATTCAAGGGGGAGCAATTGAATGATTCGCTCTTCGATAGGGAAATTTTTGTCTCTGATTATTTTTTAATTCTTGCTTGGCTGTCCATCAAAAATTTCTAACTATGCTCTTTGACTGTTTTTGCCTTTTAACTATTTTTTATACACAAACTACAATAAATTCCAATCTGAAGTGTTATATTCGTTACTCTTTCCCTTATTAGTTTCAGTCATAAACAGTACCCAGATTATTTTATAGGAATATATTCTTTATCCATCAAATAAAAAATGTACAAACCCATAAAATTAGAAAACAAGCAAGAGACATGATTTCAAAATTATATGTGGAGACACCTCAAAGTGCCTTGAATACTTTTAAGGACTCAAGCAAGAAATAAACATACTAAGAAAAGCTTAAATTGCCGGGTGGAGCATTCTAGCTAGTTGATCTAAGAATATTAAGAGTATCACTTTTTTAATTCTCTTAAATTAAAGTAAATCTATATAACTTTCAAGCACACTTGACAATGCCTGAAATTCCTTTCACATCATAAAATAGATAATAAATTCCATCAAAACAAATCATGCAGATGTGTTTATTGTTCAGTAATTATTTGAAAATTGTAGCCCACACCCATGAAAAATTACTTTTATGACTTAGCTTGTGATTGTAAGTCATTTTAATAAGTTTTATAGTGTATTTGATAGATATACATGAAGGTAACTATTTCAAATAATTTATAAATTATTTTAATAGATATACATTAATTTATAATTTATTTGACTAGTTTATAATTCTATTTAGTTAAAATATAATTTTGTCCCTAACTTATAATTTTTTTTCAAATCTTATTCCCAGTTTTTATAGCATTTTATCTCTTACTTTTTAAAATGTTACAAACTTTATCTCTCCATTAATTGATTATCACTTTTGATAGTGAATTATGTGGCATTATTGATCATTGATATGACACTTTGTTACTGATGTGGCAATACATATGACACTAACATGAATCAATGATATGGCATTGATGTGTTACTAATGTGATAACATGTTATTAGGGGGAAAATGTGTATAACATTATTAAAATATGGGAACAAAATGTGCAGTATCGAAAAATATAAGGACAAAATATGAGAAAATATCAAATAATAAAAATATTGGTATTTGTTATCTTTTAACTTTCCTAAACAATTCTAACCTACAAACAATACGTACATTTAAACTAAATCGTGTTATTGTCAATCGCAAACCACCATTTGACATCCAGTAATCAACCAACCACCCAAAGTCATAAATGCAAGTCCCATTACATGACAAATAACATAAGTTCTTCAATTACCAATATTCATTTAATTATGCAAATAATTTAGAAAGAAGGAACTAAATGAATGTCATTGAGAATCAATAAGTTCATGGTATTTGTTGTGTAGTGGAGTTTGCATTCATAAAGTTGGATGGTAGGGTTGGGTTATAGATAAGAGGTTAAATGATTTTGATTTTATGATTGATAATGATACAGTTTGGTTTGTGGGAATGAAGTGATTGTAGGTTAGATTGGTTTAAGAAGATTAAAACACAACAAATACAAACATTTTTACCATTTATTATTTTTCTCACATTTTACTCCCTTATTAATTTTCACAATATTACATATTTTGCCTCCATAGTTTAATAATGTTACACATTTTGTCACCTAATGAGATGTCATCAATTTATATCAAACTCAGATGTATTATCACATTAACATAAAAATGTCATGTTCATGGTCAACATTATTGTCACATTGGTGAACAACATTTCCATGTTAGCTAGCAATTGACTAATGAAACTTACGGTCATTGATAGAGGGACAAAATTCACGATAATTTGAAAAGAGAAAAAATGTGGGAAAAAGTTATAAGTTGAAAATAAAATGTAAGCCTAAAATATAAGTGTTTGGTAAATAAAAATTATTCATTTATAGCATTTCTTATAGTTTATCATTCTAGGTTTAAGAATTCTTAAGTAACTTTCATTATCTTTCATCTTCCATATTCAAAAACAAAAATAAAATAAAATTGAACAGTCAAGAAAATAAAATAATAAAAAATAAGTCACTTAACAGTGATATTTGACTAAAAACATTAACCAAATTAACAAAAATATAGGAATTAAGACTAGTCAGACTTTTATTTAAAAACTAAAATCCAATTTAAAAAAAAAACTCAAAGACTTAAAAATATAATTAACCCTATTATTAACCATGTGTACCCAGATTCTTAAAAAAAACGTGTAACCAGATTAACCACAAGATGTATCAAATCTGAACATGAAAAATATTACATAAATTCTAACAATTGACACAAGTCTAACAATCAATTAAGCCCCAAAATACGCAATAGAATACAAAGTGCAAAACTCGATTAGCTCCTCGTTGAATTGATTAAATCAAGGAATTTAACAGTTGGTTAAATAATATAAGTTATTGTACTTTAGGCCTTACTCTCACCAGAATAACCTAAATAAGATTATATAATTCGAGTCACTTCGAATTGACACTCAACTCGTTTGTGAAAGAGAGAAGCTTAATTAATTATATTATATAATTTATACGCTTGGGAGAACCCTGTCTCACTTATATATGGTGGAAATCAGGAACTTTACTTCAAGTAAGACCTAGCTAGCTAGCCCTGGTATTTATACATTCTGAACCATTGATCAAATTGAAGCAAATTTAATATAGTGGTCATCGATCACAAGAAGATTCATATGTCCAAAAAATTAACAGTCAACAGGGTGCCTTAGGGAACAAGTGTTCCAACTACTCGCTAATCATATTCTCTCAGAACTAGGCAGTGCCATCTCTTTTTTATTAACCAACCTTTGAATACACATGCCTGTGAAATTCCAGAAACTGATCAATTGGATCTAGTATTTATATTCTACCTGTGTTTATCTAGTATTTCCTTTTTTTCAACAAAAATTTAAAGAATGAATATTTAGATTAGTATTTGAGAATATACAGGTAGACCATTTTTACTCCTAATTAAAGAGACTTTAATATTTTTTCATTAATTTCTGAGTTTATAAAAGTCAATCATTTTATTTTTTATTACGATAGTCGTCTATCTGTTGATCACCAATCTCTTTTTTATTCTATTTTAACTAACTTCATTCTATTTCTTTCTTTTCTGTTGGTCAATCTATTGCAGTTGTATTCTGCTGCGCATATATATCTTTGTACTCATACCTTTATTTCGAGAATTAATTCATTTTTACATAAGTATTTTCACACCTTGCGTTTTGGCTCATAAGATTTTTCATTGTCATTTTATTTCTAAAAAAAATTATAGTAGACGGCATTTTACAAAGTTAGCTAGGGATTAACGAAGGAAATTTATAATCTCAAAATCTAAAATGTATAATTTATACAATCTTAAAAATATATAGTTTAAAATTTATTTTCTTTAGACTAAAATGTCTGATTTATACTATCTCAACAACTAATTTAAGAATTACTCGCAAAGCAAACATAATATATTCTAGGTGTTGTCTTGTTTTGCAGTTTCTTTTCAGTGTTTAATTTCTTTCTCCCTAGAGGTTGGGTGACACTTCTACTGCACACGGTCTTCTTGTCTCTCTTCACAAAAACTAGTGAAGAAAGGACGAACGCTAACAGATTGATATCAAAGTTATGTGGATCATGATATTCCACGGATAAGGTTAAGATTTGATTAAACTTTAAAGCAAAGTATCACACACTCATTTTTCTTTCTTCATTGTGTTAGACATTTTTACTATTGTTTATCTGCGGCAATATTGATTCAATTCAAAAAATAGTTTAAGTACATAATGATTAATCATTAGATCAATTTGAGCTAAGAATACATCTTCAAAACACTGATTATGAAATATATTTTTTTATAAAAAGCTTTTTAATGTACTCTTATAATGACTTTTAAATACTCCTACTATTAATGTTTTTTAATAAGACTTTTATTTATTAATTCTTTAACTTGCAATATTCTTAGGACAATATTTAATGAATTAAAACCCAATAAATAATTGATAACATGGATAATGACAGTAATTGAAAGATGCTAATGGGACATAGCATGCATGGAAAAATGGCGATGACAGTTGTAGAATGCCAACATCAACAATATCAGTATGGTGAAGGTGATTAAAGGGTGAATGGACTTCTCATGTTCAATTTTTTAGTGACTTCCGTGTAAAATTTTGTATTTATTTTTTGTCTTAAAAAAATACTCGTTATTTTTTTATATGGCAACTTTTGAAAGATTTTTATTGGTTTATTTAAAAGTTTAGAATAACAATAATTATTATCTTTCCAATTATGTCTTTATTTCTACTCAATTTCTAAATAAATATTTTACAAACTAATTATAAATGAGAAAAAATAATACTAATAAAAGTCATATTAAAAAGTTATAAATAATAGTATTAACACGTGTTTATTATCTTTCAAAATTAATAAATATAAAGAAACGAGTTAATATTTACAAATAAAAATTAAGGATTACCTAATGCCTGCGAAAAAAGAGATGATTCAAAATTTTCATGTGACAAGAACATGCAAAAATTTAACATGAAAATGACCATTTCTTAATATATCAAATCTTGTTAGAGATCATTCATTATTTTGTCAATATCTTTTTAAAATAGAAAGCAAAAAAGTAAGATTGTTGAGAAGCTTGAATGTAAAGATATTTGAAACCTTCGAAAATATCTTAGTTTCGTACTCTTTTTTTATAGGCAAAGTGAATATTATATATATATATATATATATATATATATATATATATATTGATGTTGGTACCAGCAGTACCGAAACTATTCAAATATAAGTAATCAAAGTCTATGTGTATTTAATCGTACTTAACGTAGTAGTAATCGTACATATGGTATGGGTGTTAAATCTTAAAAGACAAAATAAAAATATGATTTATTTCAGCACATAAGAACTATAGGTATTTCATTTTCTTACTAACACACTAATAAAGAAATAAAGGAACAAAAAAGACATCCTTTCTCGAAAAAAATGAAGAAATTCTACAATAACAATCAATACTGCATGGGTAAATCTAGTACAATTGGAACTCGAGTGATATTGATGTTACATGTTACTATGTCCCCTGTTCAATGATTTTTTTTCTTCTTTTTATCAACAACTATTATTAAATAAATGAATAGATAAAAGAAAAATCAACTATCTTGAATGGTTATGTTTCAAAACTATCTTGAGTGATTGGGTCCCCATTTGGTTGAGTGTATTTTAATCTTGGGCCTATAGCCCTTGTCCTCGTTGGGGCCTGGGGGGGACCAACACTTGGGCCTCACCCATGAGTTTGATTTCGAGAAGCTTTTAGTCTTTCTTCCGTCCCGAAATGAAAAGCAATAAATTAGGAAAATTTATTGGATTTAGGTTATGGATTCAAATATGGATTCTGACAAAAACAGATGTTTTGCTTGGGTCTTTATGTCATCTTCGTAGTTGCTTTTTGTCCATTAACAATTAAAAATTTAAATCTACTTAAGGAAATAAATAAATAAATAAAACTTCATGTCTTCATAAGAGTTAACTAGAATGGGGGCACCGAAAAAGAACTAATAAATCTTGTTAGATCCTGCCAGATTGGTATAAGTTATGTTAACTGAGCCAATTATTTAGGAATAAGGATATGTTTTTTAATGAAAAATGTATGACTTTCTTGTTTTTGACGCGTGGAAAGGTTGATTAGTTAATGTATATACATAAGTTGGCATATTGCTTGACTATAATAATAGAAGAGGAATCCACTTAATTTAAAAGTGATTTTTTTAAAATTACTCTTTATTTTCACAATTTATTTTCTTAAAATCTAATGATTTCAAGAAAATAAATAATAAGAATAAGAAAATAACTCTAAAAGAATTACTTTTGAATCTTGGAGTAAGTGAATTGTTTCTCATAATAATAATAATAATATAAAAGACAAATATTAGACAATTTTACCGAGAGACTAATTTAAAGTTTTTGACAATTATAAAATAAATTATATACAGATAGTGTGGATGGAACCAAATGTTAAGTGCATAGCTTATTTTTTCTTAGAAAAGACTTAAGGGGATAGTTGAGTCAAGTAAGACAATATCTTCCATCTAATAGGTTTTAGATTTAATTTTAATCTTTCACACGTTTTTTTTAGATGAAATAAATATAAGTATCTCTTTAAAAATATTTTTAAGTCCATAGGCTTTTCATGTGTTAGACTAAAACACCATTTCCTCCTCTTAAATCTTTGTAACAAATAAAAAAAAAAAAAAAAAAAACTGAGTGGAACCAAAATAAGTGTCTTAAAAACCATACTAAGTAATACCTACGTCATTGAGGGAGACAGAGAAAGAGGGGATTGGCAACAGGGTGTTATCCATTGTGAAAGAATAACAAATATAATGTGAAAAAGTATTCAAGTGATTGCGACTTTGTGCGTATGTTACCAACTTGCCAAGAAACTGAAAATTGGGTATTTTTCTTTAGTGTACCACGTGAGGTTCCACTTTTTAGCGGGCCATATGGTTGGGCTCGAAAGAAAAAAACAGGCTACACCATATCCACTACCCTCACACTTTTTATTTGATTCTCTGCCCTTTTTACAGGGAAAAGTAACAAAAGAATATCACTAAGGTCAAGCCCCAAACTTCAAGGAAGAGAAGAGATGCTGTGACCCGTAGAAGAAGGTAAAAAAAAAAATTGGGTATGAGGTCCTTATTGCTTAATTAAAATAGGAAAGTTATGTTTAAATAATCGTGGCATTGTAGTGCTGAAATGTGAAAGGTGTTGCTTATTGCGCAAACCAAATGGGAGAGCATCTTTTTTTCAGAAATAATGTGGGCAATGCAAATAGAAAATTAAACTGGGCCAAAGAACAGGATGAAATATTTGCCTGTTTTAGCAGAGATAGTTCGTATGATTAACCTGTATCATTGTTTTTTTTTTTTTTTTTACAATGAGGACAATGAAAGTTTAACGATATTTCTTTATGGATAGGTATTAAAAACACTATCAGAAAGATTTATAATAAATTATGTATTTTATTTAATCAATTGAACTAAATTCCTTAACATTTAAATATATACTTTAATATAAATGATTTAAATTATTACCAATATATCGACTTTAATGAATTGTATCCATTTGGAGTCATACTTCCACTTGGTTTCCTTGATTTCTCTAGTCAATGTCAATCAATGACAAATTAATCTATCTAATTATTCTTACCATATAATTATTTCAAGAGAAATTGAAAAGAGAGAAGTTGAGAAGATAAAAGTGAGAAAGCAAAAACAGTTTTATGTTGTTTGGTTAAGGAGAAAACTAGAGAAGAGAAAAAAAATTAAATGCGAGATCCACCTAAAAAATCTCTTCATTGGTGGGGAAAAAATAGAAAAAAAGAAAATAAAAATGTAAGATCCACCTAAAATTTTACAATTATAACCTTCTATTTTTTCTCTATCTCACAAAATTTATATATAATAAGGGCAAATGAATCTTTTCAATAAAAATTTATTCCGTACTTTCTAATTTTCTATCCAATCAGTCAACTGAAAATAAAACACAACTTTATTTCTTCTTCTACTTCTCTTCCATTTTGATTTTTAATCCAAACACTCAAAAAAGTTACCTTTTTTTAACTTATTCTCTTCTATCTCCTATTTCTTTCTACTTTACTTCTTTCCTTCTATTTCTCTTTATCCAAGCAAAGTGTTAATTTGGCTCGCCCTACCTTTCATGACATACTTTTAAGTTTTAATGACAAAATAAATGTTCAACATTTAGGGCTATTTCTTTCAAAGTGATTTTTTACGTACATAAAATTTGAAACTAAATATATATACTTAAAATTTAATCATTATCACTAATATATAGATAACATGTATTTATTTTCTGATTATAATATATATATATATATATAACATTTTGTCATTATATATAACATTTTTTTCTTCGTTTTTTTTCATATCCATAACTTATAAAATTATGGCTTATATATATTTTTGATCTCTAATATATACCTGAATTTTACATTTGATCTTTTGATAATTTTTTCTTTCACATTTGTTTCCTGATATTTGAATTTTTGTTTTGTTTTAGATCACGTCTGTTAAGTGATGATGTGTCCATTAAATATTTGATAATATAATTCTTGGGGCTTAAAAACTGTCAATATTTATTTCAAAATCAAATTTAAAATTTCTGGCAATTAAAAACCGCCATAATCAATTAATGTAAAAAACAATAAATCAAAATATTGAGAAGGTCCTCTCCTCTCCCTCTTCTTCCATGACCACCTCCTCTTCTACGCCACCACCTTCAACCACTCTTGCGTCCTCTGCTTCTCCATTCGCATAAACCTCTAATATCCTAGGTTCTAGGTTAGGTGGAAGTGAAAAGACTAAGGGAGATGCAAATTACAACATTGTTGATTCAGAGGAGATTACTGATATAGTGGGGACAAATTCATTTTCATGTAAGGCCCTATTATTGATCTCCTTATGGTCATGCATCATAGGGTTCCATGATTGGAAGAGCAAGTAAGATGAGTGAGAAGCAGCCGCAACCACCGACATCTCAACCATCCTAATAACCCTTTCCTTAGCACCTGAATTGAATGTCGCGGATTTCTACAACGCTCAATCTAACATTCACGGTTTTCTCCAAAGCAGCCTTGGTCTCCTGCATCATTTCCTTGATTTGTTTATGTGTTTCATCATTGAAAACATCGTCGTCTTCTTCGTCCTGCATCGTTTATGCACCGCAACAGTTCTCGAAAGCCCACGGTGGTGGAGGAGTGGGAACCCACCGTGGATCAACGGTGACGGAGACGCAGAGGACGCAAGAATGGTTGAAGGCCGTGGTGTGGAGGGGGAGGTGGTCATGGAAGAAGAGGAGGAGAAGGAAAGGACTTTCTTAATGTTTGATTTATTTATTTTTTACTTTAATTGAATATAATGATTTTTAACAATTAAAAAATTTAAATTTGAGACAAATAATTACAGTTTTTGAGCCGTCACAAATTACATTATCAAATATTAATGAACATGTTATCATTAATTCAGGTATATATAAATGATCAAAAATATATTTAAGCCTAAAATTATCACATTTTCTATTTATTTTTTTTTCTTTTCCTTTCTTCTTTAAGTCAAATATATCATCATCATTATTATTAAACATCTTTTTCTTACATTTTTAAATTCTCTCTAATTCACATCCGTATAAACAATATAAAATTCTTCTTGAGAATAAGATATCCTATTTACATCTTTTTTTAATGCAGGACTTTATCATTTAAAAAT
>PYAF01002008.1:1370143-1387439 GCA_007407185.1 Glycine tomentella | reverse complement strand
CCTCAATCATCGCCCTTCTCAATTATTTATGTCTCCTGTGTTGTCGAGCGTCTTTATCAACTGAAAACCAGATATGATATGAAGGATGAAGCAGTGAATATCAATTCCCTCGACCCTCAATAATGAAGATGTCTGTAAAATAATTAGTGCCAATGGAAAATATATAAAAACATGTTTATTAGGATTTGATTCTGATCAGCACTATGGGAATGATTTTGTTAAGAAAGACAAATACTCTTCAATGATTCATTTTTTGTTTGGAATAAGAAAGATGAAAATATTTTTAATACACGCACAGGAAAAAGCAAATCTACAAAAGTAAAATCCAATATCCATGTTGGAGAATGAAAGAATCTCTGTACCCATGTAGACACTAGGCAGCACATTTTTTGTGTCAGTTCAGTGTTCAGGATCGACGACAAATAACTAACACACAGTATAAGATGTATGTAAAATCGTGAAGAATGTATATGTATAATGTACATTAAACATTTTTTCTTTTAATAAAAAATAATAAAAAGTTTAGGTGAATTCATTTTCATAAACTCTTTGTTATTCAAGGAAAGTCTCACGACTCAAAATATATTTAAACGAAATTCTTATATTAGTAATAGAATTTGAACTTACATCTTCTTAGAATATTATTAAGTCTTATTATCTTTAACAACACGGATCACACACAACATTTGATATTAATATTTAACATGTTTATATATTTGATATTTGATATGTCTATACATTTTTTGCCTAAATCTTGGTAACATTTATTTATATTTGATAATATATATTTTTAAATATTATCAAAATTTTTAATAATATTTTTATTAAATGTTAGATAAAAAATATTATTAAAGATCACATGTATAATGTAGTAGTATCTATATATTCTTACTAATTAGACCAACTTTATGTATCATTTAAAAGTATGCTTGATCATGAGCACACAGTTTCTGATGGATTTGACGATGAGATCATGATGTATATGCTTTTAATTTACTAACCTGCGCAGTGAGCAGGAGGAATCGAAAATGAACAAATTAACGAAGGTTTTATATAATCGCAGGATTTTACGAGTTAGACTAATTAATTAACTTGCACTTAATTGTTCAAGTTTCTTTCATCTAAAGTTCCTTTCTTCAATAGATTCTCTTGCTATGTTTACTCTTTACATGCTATGCTGCATTATGCAGAGGGAACCCAATAACTGAATAATTCATTTGAGTACGTACGGTGTGCAAATTTGTTTATATATGTATTGTAAATTAACAAAATATGGATTCTTTTGATGAAGATTTAGGGGGAAAAAACTTTACAAGCGAAAGTTTAAGTTGCCCTTACAATTTATGTATTTCTGCATGTCAAATCTGGTGGTTAAGAGGTATTTATTGTGTGAATAATAAATACGTTTTAACCTTAAGTTGTTGGCTATTTGTGTACGTAAGGTTTTTTATGGTACAACTTTCTACCTTTATATATATATATATATTCCCTTTTTTTTGCTGATTAAAAAAAAGTATTTCTGCATGTCTTTATGCCTTTTTATTTTTTTATTGTTAATTAACATGCATTTCATTTTTCGCTTAACAAATGATAAGAAGGCGATAAGACCCTCAGTCGTATCCTATCCAATCGAGTGCCACTAATATACTAGGGAAGTCAGTAACGACCTAATTTAAAGAATCACTATACTAATTAAGATGAGTTTTTTTTTACAGCATCGTTAAGATGAACTTTTTAGGTTGTGTTTAGAAAAGTTGAACGGGGAAATCAAACGTTTCAATGTAAAACGTCAAAGTAACCGCCATATTGCTTCTCCATTACGTTTAGATTAACGTTTTACAAACACAATTTTTAACATGCGCCATTTTTTTTAAAAGGAAAACAGAGGATCTGGAAAGGGAAATTATTTCTATTTTCTTTTAATATTCTACTAAGAGATACATTTAGTGAAGGTTTAAAGTTATACTAATAATATGTAATTTTAAGAGATTGCTTACACTTGAAAGAGATTGCTATATATCATATATCTTCAACCTAGCTAAGAAAGATGCAATATTGTGTCTAGTTACTGTCTCTTGATTAAAATGCATGAAAAGACGGAAGATTCCCGTTGAAAATAAGGAACCAAGAGTCGAGCCTGCCGAAAATAAAAGTTTAAGCTTCAATAATCAAGCATTAAAACGTTTCACATTTATCTAAGGGTGAAAACAAGTCAGGTAAGATCAAGTTATTTAGACTTAAGATTAGGCTAGATCATATTTATTATTTTTTAGGTTTTGACTTGATGTATTTAAAGGTCTGATATGGTCTAAAAATGTATTTACATAACATGTTTTATAAAAGCCTAATAAAAATGATAACAAGCATGCATATACGTCTAACTATCTAAGTAGGCCAACAAACCTATCAAGCCTATTATTAATGTTAATATATATATATATATATATATATGAGAAAAGACTAAATTATACTTATATAATCAAATGATTTATATTTTAATATATTTTTAAAAAAATATATTACGTCAATGTTAATTTATACAAATGCGATATCAAATACTTATGAATTAATATAAAATTTTGTATATTTGATCAATGTGAAAAGAACTTTCAATATAATGGTGGATTTTAAAAATACATTATTTAATTGAATGTTATTTAATGATGCAATATTTGATCAATGTTACACCGATGTAATTTGATTTATCTCCTTTGTATATATAACTAAAATAGATTATTAAAATTAAAGCTAATTAAAATAATTTTGGTGATCCTCATATAATCATATGGTTTAAGTTTATTTTTCTCATTTCTTGTTAGAAAATTTCACACATTTATTGAAATGTGTTCTAAATTGAAATTCTATACATAAAAAATAACTTAATGAACTTATTGCGTGTGTAAATATAATTATTGCATTTCATATTTACGCTTCATCATTTTTTTAAGATAATACGTTCTTCATTTAAACAAGGCTATATGGAAGACATCCAGTAAGCAAAGCAAACAATGGAGGAGAAGATAGGAGCGTTCAAATTTAAACCGATCTAAAATATGAAGAAATCACTTAAAATAATAAAAAGTTTGAACCAAACTGATTCTTATTAGATTTGTTTAATTTGGATTATTTTTTCTTTCAAACATATTGGTTTGATTTATAACTTATGTTTTTGAAACCAAATCAAATCATAATATTTGTACTAACACTTATATTACTTTAATATTATGTATTTTATTTGTATATCACTTGAGTGATACAATGTTTTATAGTGTTATTATACGAATTTATATAATATATATCACTTTTTTTGTACAACTTTTTAAAGATATATTTAGTTTATAATTGATGAAAATTTGACAAAATTTTATTATAGAAGGTTTAATATATTAATAATTTTCGTAGATTATTATTATTATTAATTTTTAATGTAATTTAATTTTAAAGTTGAAAAAAAAGTATATAAAATTTAACAAAATAATATTTTCTTAAAAATTGTATAAAACAAATTATACCAAACAGTAAAATATTGATTTTGTTTGATTTAAATTTTATTTTAAATAAAAACGGATCGAACAGAACAACATATATTTTTTAATTTTGGTTCAAGTAACTTTTTGATGAAAAGTCAAACTAAATTGAGCCACAAATACGTGGCAGAGAAGCTAGTTTTTTGTTTAAGAAAATGTTTCTTAATAAATTATTGTTTTAGTTTCATATAGAAAAACTAATTTTGAAGTCAAGTGGTTTTTGTTTAGATAATAATATTCGAAAAGTGACTTTTTATAGAAAATATTGTTTGGATTTAGATACTTTGAATCAATATTGGTTTTTAAATGTGTAAATTACTAAAATAGATTTTAATATCCATGTATACTTCTTTATATTATAATTATCTATTTTAATATATATATATATATATTAATTTAAATTTATTTTTAAAGAAAATTATTTCATCATTTTAATATTCTTAATTTCTTTACTAATTTAACATTTGCGTTCTCATTTCATTACATGACTTGATTTTTGTCGCCTATTGCTATACAACAAACCGCCAATATAATGTAATACTTAAACATTACAAATTAAACTGTTGTTATTTAACTATTTTTAAGAATGAAATTAGGCATTTTCTTTAATATACCATGAAAAAGGAGGTCAGTTAGAAAAATACAATCAAAAGTACAAAATTAATTCCCTATTATGCAAAAATATCTATCCATTAATTACTTTAATCCTAATTCCTAACTTGATTTTTTCAATTAAAAATAATTTTGATTTAACAACCAAATATCTTAAATTTGAGTCAAACTAAATTTGACTAAAATATACATGATTCACTATATCAAACATACACGTAATTTGTTTGTAATTAATGCATTATGTCCAATTTCTCATGATTGTATGGCAATAGATCTTGGAAATATAAGCTAAACAAGTAATACCTAACTTGTGTAATTGCCAAGTGATTTAAAAAAAAAATTACCTTTTCACGATATTTGATGCACAAGAGAAAGTCAACAATGATTATTTTGCTTGCAATTGATAAACTCTCGTTAATCAACATTTCTAGAAAATTAATCATTCTATGGAAAGATAACCCTTTTGAAACTTTAGCTAGGCTTAGCAACGGGGTCAGTGATTGGACATGATATACAATATATCATGGATGGTTCTGATTCGCTAAAAAAGAGAATATATATGATAGAATTTTAACCCTTTAAACCGGGGGATTTCGAATTCTCAAGAAAGTTTCTTTTTAAAATAAAAAATAAACGGCAATTGGCGTGAAAAAGAAAAATAGATGACCCACCAGAAGGAGAGCTGTGAACATTATAAAACTCTTACCTTCGAGGTTCTAGGTTTCTAACATGGAGAATGAAACATGCAAATAAAACATGCAAATATTTACTAATAGATTATATATTTAAATGAACAAGATTATATATATATATATATGAAATTTTAACTAATTAAATAATTTTTAATTTTAATCATTTATATATGATTATATGACTGTTGTTTATAGCATATAGAGAGAGAGTAAATAAAGAAAATAATCTCTAAAGCACAACATTAAACATGCAAACTAAAATTAAAAATTCATAATCATAATAAATCATAAGTCAATAACGCAATAGACTAATAAATAAAATTAAAAATAATTTTAGAAAAATTCTGAAAAAAATATTGATTAAAAAATTCAATAGTGGAAGAAGTCAAAGAATAAAATTAAGAGAAAGAGAGAGATAATGTAGCTAAATTATAGCCAAGTGGAAGAAGCACGTGGTGACGCCAACACAATACACATTGTGTGCATCCATTTTATTCTTTCTTATAAAACCCGAAAACGGAACAACACAATGGACATGCCATGTTCTAAAATTCTCAAAATCCTAGCCCCTTATGATCCTTGTTTTCTTTGCACTGATTTGCATCACCATGTCAGGTTTCACCCTAAACCCTTCAACGGACAAGCCACCTGTCGTTGGGAATAGGCACCAGTGGTGTAATAACTGGCAATGACAACAATCTCAGATCGAATGTTGGGTACGTAATTTTGGTTATGCTCCACCTCATTGGGATTGGCGATTCTACGATTGGTCGTCGTAAATCGGAATCCAACCCTACAAAGGTGCAACTTGCCCAGGGATCCTTTGACATGTAAAGTCATGTGATCTTCCGAGACAAATTGCATTTTTAACAAAAATGATTATCAGATACTTAAAATGAGAATTTTTTTACTTTACTCATGTGTGTCTGAGTGAAAGGATTTTTATTATGAGAAAGTGAGAAGAGTGAGTTATGCCCATTGGATCAAGTAATGAAATATTAGCTCGGACTAAAAGATAAAAGTCATGTGATATTTTTTTAAATCATGTGATTATTAAATATTTTGAATCTTATCCATTCATTTATAATTATATGGTCCAAAATTATCCTTATCTTCTCATACAAACATTTCTTTCACTTTATATGTCACACACACAAATAATGAAATATTAAGACTAGAAAATAAAGTCATGTAAAAAAAATAAAAATAAAGTCGTGATTTTTTTCAAGTGATCATATTAAATAATTTAAATCCACTCATCCAATTGTATGATCCAAAAATATTCTATTCATTCTTTTTTATTGTCAGTCATATCTCCCTCTCTCACATTTTTATTACACACAGCTCCCTCTCTCACACTTTTGTTACACACAATTATATATATATATATATATATATATATATATATATAGATTATGAAGATTAAATAATGATCGTATAATCATATATAAATGATCAAGATAACGTAATGTAGATATATGATTGAGATTTAGTTTTATCATGCCTTTTATCTTTGAAATATTGATTTTTTTTATTTCTTATAAATATCCTCCTTCAGATACAATTTTTTTCAAAATATGATTAACTAAATATAAATACTTTTCTCAATGTGAATTTGAATCTTGTTGGTATCTCTCACTTGATATGTTTATTATATTTATAATTAAAATAGGTTAAAATTAAAAAAGATCAAAATAATCTTCATGATATATATATATATAATAAGATTTATTTTTCAAGTCTCTTATTCGATATTTCACACATATACATGCATTGAAATATTTGTTTTTAAATTTTGATATTTAGAAGGAATTCTATATATAATAATAATAATAATAATAATAATAATAATAATAATAATAATAATAATAATAGTAATGATGTAATGAACTTAATATGTGTAACTATTATTATTGTATTTTATCTTTACGCTTCATCATTTAAAGAATGATAAATTGGGGACATCCAGTAAGCAAAGCAAACAATGATAGAGAAGTCAGCTTGATTTTTTTTTTTTTAGAAAAAAAATGTTGCTTAGTAAACTTTTTCCTTTTTGGGCTTTATTTAGAGATGAACTTAATTAATCAATAGTAGTAAAAATCTTCATTATTCATAGTATATAGAATTGTTATCTATCAAATAATAATTCTTGTATGAACCTAAGTAATTATTTGCAAAAGAATTAGAATGAGTAGGAGAATAATCAAGTTATTATAGTACCCAACCTCTTGGTTTACTCATGCGAAAAGATAGTACGTGTTTGAACACACATTGTATATGTGAATTTTCTCGTCTAAGTATCTTGGTTACAGCTTGTGCGTCATTTATGTTTAAACACTATTTATTGCTTCGAGAGCGGGTTTCCAAACACATTAATAGTATAATTATATAATCAAGTATTTATCATATTTTATAATTAATTTGACACTTTCTGTAAAAAAATTTAAATATTTGGCACTTGTAAATAATAAAAATTTATTTAAATGTTTTATTCTTTTCTAACTATAATTATTTAAACATGTTATTTTTTGTTTAAGGGGCCAAGTTTCATTTCACTTGAACAAAAAACTTGTTGATTTAAATATATTATACACTTATTTTTAAAATAACGTAATTTATTTATTCGTAAGTCCATTTTTTAGGAATTTTCTTTTGTTTATTAACAATACAACAGACACAAAATTACACAATATATTGCATTCGCCTCGTTACATCCAAAGCAAAATGCAATGAATATAAACTCCCTATATATTTAATTGCGGAGTTTTTTAATCCTTTAAAATTTTTCCGTCGATTTATATCCAATATGTATAAACTTCCGGGCATATTTAGACGAGGATAATATATATATTTGATTGTGTATGAAAAAATTATATAAGGTTAAATAAAAAAAACTATATATATACATATATATAGAGAGAGTATTTATTATTGTTTTGTGGCCAATTTACGGCCAATTTTCATTAAAAAATAATCTCGAAAGGTTAACTAGAACTATATCCCTTAATAATAAATAAATAAATAAATATGACAACAAAAATGTAAATTTCATTCTTTTGTCAGCTAAAAGTATTTTAATTAATTAAAGACCACAAGTAAATTACATTAATTAGTAGATTTTATAAAATTACACAAATTTTCTGTTTTTTTATTATTTACAATAACCTTTCTTTTGGAGCACATTATAATATTTTTTAAACAATTAAGGAATCAATATATAAGAGTAAATAAAAAAAATAATTTGTGTAATTTTACCAAATCTCGAGAGTATTTAGTGTGATCTATTCTTAATAAGAATGTATGATAAAAAAATGACAATAGAAAATAATTTAGAAAGAGAGGAATTAGTGACAAATTATTGACAGTAATTATATATCATATATAAATTAACAAATGGTACGTACATACTAAAGTACTATCTCCCTCTACAAATGCTAAATATACTGTATAACCTTCCCCGACCCAAAAAATAATACTAAAAAGAAAAAGCCTAATCAATTAACAACACTGGAATCACTTGAACAGCAGACCCCAACCATGGCATGGAACAACCGATCCCAATCCAAGCACGTGACTTGCCCCCTAAAGCCAAACACCATCATCACATCACACATCAACAATTTCCCCTAATTTAATTACTTGCGATATATGAAGCATAATATATGTATATATATATATATATATATATATATGTACACATTCCATTTTTTTTTTACTTTTTCCTTTTTTTTTCATAACAAGACCACACTATTATTATTATCAAGCTCGAATCTCATTCCATCCAAGTTTGATGCCACGCCATCATTGAAGCTATTTTCTTCGAGGTCCATGTCCCATAAGAACCCATATCCATTATTATCATCACATTTGGGACTAATTTGAGTAACGGTGCTAGAGTTGTTGGTGTTTGTTTCCCTGGAGAACTGAAGGAGACCCATCAAGGAGTTGTTGTTGTTGTTGTTTTGGCTTTGGTTTGGAATATGATGATTGTGATTGTGATGATGGGTTGCCATTGAGGAAGAGAATGGGGCAAGAAATTGGTTATACCCAATTGATGGTATGGTGTTTTGGTTGGTTGGAGATGACGAAGCCAAAGTTAGGGATGGAACTGTGCTCTCGTACATGATGAGTTTGGCACTGTTGTCTGCTTTGCCCTTGTGAAACACTCTACACAAAACCCAGTCCTCCTGCAATCAACAACAATAGAATTTGACCTAATTATTGTTACCGAAAATAAATGTGAACCCAAAACACATGCCTAAAGAAGCTTTATCCTCACACCAAAATTACGGGCAAAGACAATAATCTATTAACGAATATATTCTAGTCTATCCAATTCCATCCTCACATACATATACTTTTTCCCTCTTTCATCTCTCTCTCTAAAGATGCTGAGCCAATCACACCCCAGCTAGCTCCAACGTTCACACCTCATTAATTAGTACAATTTTTTTTTTTATAAAAAATTTAGAGGAGTTAGATATTAAGACTCATCAAATTATGACATGCTCCTTCAAGACTCAAATAATAGTTATAAAGATATTTATAAATTATTCATTATGAAAATATGCAGGTCGATAGTAAAAATTAAATTCATATTATTCTGAAATATGAATTCGTTTCTTATTAATTAGATTAATTTTTATCAATTTTTTTGGTATTAGTTATTAAATATATTTTAATAAGTCTTGAACTTTGTTAATTTAATTACCTACAGCTGCAAGCTTGTTAAAGATAAAAACAAAACATAAATAAACAAATAAATTAAATTATCAAAGAATATTATTTATTCGGTCAAAGTATTTCAATATTTTGTGGTATAATTTACATATAATCATATCCTCCTAAGTATGTTATTAGAGGTTTAATCTCTACATAAGTCTATGTATATTAAATATTAAATAATGTATCAATAGTGAATAGTCAATCTCTTATAGATACTGTCTTAAATTTTGAGAAAAAATAGTTCTTTACTCTAGGTGGAGACAGTGGAGATATCCAATTAATTTACTCAAAAAATATCTAAGTGTTTCAGCTAATGAATGAAACTACAATCATAAGCTTTGTATTTCTTACGTGGGAAACTTGCACCTGCCCCACTATGCCCTGATCTCATTCACTTATATTAATCAAAGACTGTCATTTTTAATTAAGTGATCATTTACACGATTGTAAATGCGTGAAAACAGAAAGATAATATTAATTAACATTCATTGCACGTTTGAAAATTGAGGCAAATAATATAGGAGAGGTGAAAATCAACCTTAGGGGGCAAATGTGGCGTCTCCAAGCGAAACTCATGCATGATCCACCCCGTTTTGATACCATTTGGAGCCCTGTTCCTGTAGAACACCAATGTCTTCCTCATTCCTACAACCTCACGCGTGGAAGGGTCAAACACCGTACGATCCTTCCCCGTTGCTTTCCAATAGCCAGATGTCGTCGCACGATTGGTCCGATAGCCGGTTGCATATTTACGGTCACGGAAGCTGAAGAAGAACCATTCGTTTGCATTGAGCTTAGCCACCTCTGTATAGCACGCATGCATGAACACATGATGGGTCAGTTTTTGGTAGCAAATGGACAAAGCGTGACTAAGGTAGGTATATATATTAAGGATAAAAATGTATGGTTGATGGATATGTATTATCATTATGTGTGCAATTAATTGTCTCCGAGAAATATAATTATGATGATGATAATAATTAGGTCTTATGTGTAATCACCATCATATGTCAGCAAGCACATAAATGACATGCAATTTTCAATTTTCCAATCCAGTAAGATAAAGATGATCAAAACACGGTGTTTGGAATAATATGTTTACCATGTATATGTAAATATGTAATTGCGTAGCCTGTGTGGTTTCTCACTCTTCTTTTTAACCCCCCTTTTTACCCCCACATGAATTTGTGGACTAAGTGATTAATTTACGCAAAAAGAACAAGCACCATTCATTTATAATTAAAAGGTGGTTTTCTTTCCTTTTAATTTAATTATTGAGTGAACATATATTATATGTACTATTGATCATATCATACGAGTTATTTTATTTTATGATTATATATTTATATGCATAAGAATCTTAACAAGAGACAAAGGCTCTTGGATAGTAAATAACATGTCCAAGAAAAGTGAACTGAGCTATGAATTCAAAGTTTTAAGAATATTCTTAAACCAGTTAGTTTGTCAATCTATACACGTACGTACCCAGAATGTTGCGCGCCTCTCATAAAATAGTCAATCTATATACTTAAAAAGTTTGCAATCTAACTTTTTTTGTCTCTGTTTAAAACATAATATATACCAAACTAATATCATGTATGTTATTAATCAATAATTGAATTATTTGAACGAATATAAATAGATGTTTTGTTCAGTTTATTTGTAAGAAATAATCATTTGTTTTTATTAACAACATTAGAGACTTTATAAAATAAACCATTACTTTTCTCAAGAAAATATATTTCAAACATACTATAACTCAGATATATGTGTGCATTGTAAGTGTAAAATTACAGTGACAAACATTCTATATATATATGTATTAATCAGACCAATCAATCCATGCAGAGGGCAACAATTAGCTAGTGTGTTTGTTTTATCCGTTGGATTGTTGTTTTTTTTTTTATCAGCAAAAGGGTAAATCTATTAATAATTAACCAGGTACCAGAAATGATGATTTTTCACTAATTATCAGAAAACGTGGCAGTGAAACGCATGATCGATCGGGTGAATAAACAGAGAGCCAAACACACAATATGTTGTTATAAATAAACAGAAGCTACTCATCTCAAATAAATAATACTATTTCTGTCTCTTTTTTAATTGTTATTTATCTATTCGAAAAGTAGTTGATTAAGGAAACATATAACGTGAACAATATCGTAACACAAAAATAACTAAATGAGTGTTACTAGTGATATTATTCATTTGTAATCTAGCTAAACAGATATAATTAAAACAATCCTAAATAAGGCCCCGACGGACTCATGATGAGCAAAAAGCCAAAACGTTTGTATATGGACAAATACTGGTGGTGGATGCATGTGCATTTGTGTATTTATAGACATATATACATGCATGGAGCCACTAACAATGTTTGATGTGAACCATTTTGATGCTGGTGGTGTAACTAACAATGCAATAGAGACGATATTTGCACATGAGAAGGACCATCATATGTATAGATATAGCCCATGCATGTAAATCATATTTGTTTTGAAACCAGAAACAGATTATTGCACGAGATAATCAAGGGGAAAAAATAGTATTGTACAACAGGGTCTTATACCTCAAGATAAGGTATATCCACCACCTCGATCTTTTGTATAAAGTATAAAAAAAAGGATAATATAAAAATTAATCCCACTGAAGAAAGTACTGAGAGATGAAACTACAGTAATTCTAGCCAGAATATAGAATACTGTGGAAGAATATAATATCAATTTTTGTAACGGCAAAAAATAAAAACTATTTAATGTATTGTGAAAGAATTAATTAACCACAGAAATAGAATGCTTGGTGTGAAATTGTTTTGACTGAAGAAAGAAAATGATAGGAAATAATGGTTAGTGAGGGAATAAATATGATTAAAGAAAAAGGAATATAGAATCTGTACAGCAGGCAGACAACAAAAGTCTTCGTTTCCATCTTCATGTAGATATATTTGCAATAAAAAATGAACTTGTTTGTGACGCGCTTACAGCAAAAAACAACTATATGTACAAACTTCAAAAGGACAAAAGCAATTATATAGGCTCATATAGTCATATGTATGTCAAAAAGAAGATGATTTCACACCCATCCCTTAGGTATATACAGTTAATATATAGCCATCTCATAAGTGATGTGATAAGAAAAAATATTATTAATATAAAAGACGTAAAATAAATTCAAAAAATTATGAAAATCAAGTTAATGCAATTTAATTCAAAAATCAAGTTTGTACTATATTATATATTCCTGTAAACAAAAGAAATGATTTATTGATATCAGATTCATTGATAAAAAAATAATTTATTTATTGGCAGGGACAAGTATTCATCAAGTTGTCGCTACCTTAATCATTGAAGAACTGAATAAACAATTACCCGCGTAACATAACTGTAACACCCCTTCCCCTAACTCTTAATTATCACTTCAATTTTGTTGTATTCTCAGCTTTGCCTCTTCTCGAGGCAAAGATCTGTAACTACATATACCAGACATGCTCCCTTCTAATTTATGTTAGTTACTTTTATGAATTGTTTTGAATATATATTGTTTGAGTCAGTACTGAATGTGAGTAACCATTGTGATGATTCTACAAATACAATCACAAAAGACGGGAATGAAAAGGAAATTAAATAAGAAATATATATTGTAAACATAAATAGAAGAGGCCATGTATGTATAGAACAAAACAATGAATTCTCAAGAACCACAAAAACCAACAAGATCAAGCAAGGATGATAAGTAAATATAACATGTATGTATATATATGTACCTGGGAGTTGCCATGGCTCGCACGTGTGCAAGTCAATTTCCATTAAGGTACCCTTCAGAACTTCCTCATTAGTGATCTTTTTGTAAAGGTAATGAAGGACCAACTCCTCATCACTCGGGTAAAACCGAAACCCTGGGGGCAGTGAAGCACCAATGTCTCTAAGACCCATGAATTTGCTGATTTTAAAGGCAGAGGGAAAGGTTTGCAATATAGTTAGAGAGAGAAAGAGAGAGGGAAATCTAATTAATTGAGATCTTTTTGAAATTTTAGATATGGATAGAGAGGTTTAATTTGTGGGAGATATATATGGTAGAGGTGGATTTAGAAATGTGGAAAAATCAATATAATTGAAGCTTGGATTGAGAGGTTACTCTATCTGCTGGATATTTGAAATATTAAGGTATTATGGCAGAAAGGTTGGTATGGCGCATATATATATATATATAGTTAGGATCATAAGAGACTTTGCCATATAAAATTTCTTTACTACAATATTAATTCGGGCAGGGACATGCTTGGGTAAGTGGTGAGAAATATAGTGAGAAGTTTCAAGAAATACCAAAGTTACAAGAAAGCATCTAATAACTAATAAGAGTGGAATGATTGATTTTATTAATTTTCTGCAACAAATACGGGAAAAAGAAAAAAGACCATATGTAAAATTATTGGAAAAAACCTCCAAAATACCCCTTTTGTTTGCATTATTAACCTTTTATTTTCTTTCTTTCCCATTATATATCTTCCAAGAAGAAAACGTGTTTTATGTACTTAAGTGAAAATAAATCAATAGATTTATCTTCTTTTATGTATATATTACTTTTTTTAATTGCCTTAAATTTTTTCTTAAAATTTGCATAGAGGCATATTTATATAGTATATACTTTCATATATTTATTTAATTACGAGAATCAATTTGGTTCTAAACCGTATTTTTGTGGCTATCCAATGACATGGCTATTCTGATAATCTCTTTCGTCTACTTTTCCTTAATGACGTTCATTGATCAACTTTCGTTGCATCTCGTTAAAAAAGTTTCGGTCCGAAATGTCAAGCAATGAGACCTCATTGGTAATAAGTCCAACACTTTTCCCGTTTTGTTTATTTTTAATTGGTTAACTAATGGTGGTATTAAATTAATTTCTTTTGTTATAGGAAATTACTTGTGTATCATCCCAAAATCACGTTTTTCGTTTTTTCTTTCCAATCTTTTGCGGGTCACTTCTTTTTGCATGTAGAATCTTTCTCCATGGCGCGTTTAAAAAATTCTGCTCCACTTCACAAAGGACAAGTGTGGCTCTATCTATTTGTTTTATTGGTAGGGTTAGCAAACACATAAAAAAAACTCCAACGCAGTGTCAATCACATATTATGAAGTGAGCAGCCATATATAGGCCCTATAATTAATATGTTCATGCTTCCAATTAATGAATGAAAGTATCAAATTAAGATTCAATTGACAACACTTGAAGTATTTGATTAACCTCTTGAATAAAGATGAACATGGACAGCTCCGAGTAAAACACAACAAATAATTCATGCATAGATAGCTGGAATTAGAATTTAATGCCAATCATGAACTTGGAAGTCCCATATGTTCCATTTTGGATCACTGAATAACAGTTTGGAAAGATGTGCGTGCTGTGTGGGACACCAGAATTGTCTTTGATCTGGGGTCCTCTGAGGACCTAATTATAAGGCCATGTTCTATTCTAGTTTATCTGAATTTTAATTTCTAATATGTGACTTCTTTTTTCTTTTTCTTTTTTTTTTTCATTTTTGATTTGTTTCGGAGTGATGGGGGATGCTATGCTAGCAGGAGCAATAATAATATAGATGCGGACAAAATTGGTATTTGTCACCGCATGTATCATCTAAATTAAATTATGATAATGGAGTATATAAGGCAGACGATGACTCAACTGGGGTCCCCGACCCTCTTTTAATTTCTTCAACTATTTGATCATCCATATACTTAAATATAAAGATATCTTCAACTATTTCATCATACATACAATTATTAATATAAAAAAATATGCATATTTTAAAACTATAAATCGGATTTTTAAGTTAATTTAATTTTGTACTTAATTAAGGTTTAGAGCTAGGAACGAAAATAATAGAGCTCTCACGAGCGCTGTATGTATGAATGTGACAAAAGGAGAAAAAAACATAGTATGATCATATACGTATATATTAGTATTAATTAAAACGACGGAGAATATAACAAGCATGATATACCAGGATTACTTGTCAAATTGGTCACTTTTCAATATTATTTATATTCAGATGATATATATGAACCTTTTTCGCAATTGCAAGAAATGGGAACTGAGTGGTCCCAAAGGTGAAGTTTAGTGGGGACAATATTGAGACGGTTATTGAAAGGGAAACTAAGGCCATAAATCATGCAATATATATGATCCTGTCGGAGAAACAGTTCTTCATGTAATTTTAGATTTAAAAAAAAAAAACTCTGCCTCAATTAACTGGCCGGATTAACTATATTTTAATATTTATAAGAAAGGTAATCAATCATTACCAAGCTAGAGAAATTAAAGTAATTAATGAGTGCCTAGGAAATGTTAAATTAGTACGCTAACAGTACGTAACGGCAACACATTAATTTCTAAAGCAGTCAAAGAATTGCCACTTAATTAGTATTTTTTTTTTTTTCAAATAATAGACTATGGCTAGAAGTCTTACGCAAAGTGAAAACAGCATAGAGGGGGTCTTATTTGGGAATAACATAGATAGATAATTTGTTAACGATATGTGTTATTTTCCATGAGACCTAAATCAACGGGGAGTCGAGCATGCGCTGGAGGACACATGTGATACCACCACCACACAATGAAGATACACGTCATTAGCTAGGGCTTGACGTAGAAGATTATTCTAAAATAACATTATGACTATCCCCTACCCCAAGGAGAGAAGATTATACAAATGATTGTGAAGGTTAGGGTTTTTGTCTAAGGATGGAACTTTGTTAGGTGAATCAGAGGAAGATCGATGTTGGAGAATGAGTGACGGCTTGATATTCCTCTCCTCTCTGAGGTGCAATAATTTCTTCCCTAGTTCTTTCCAATGTGTGTCTTTTAAGTCTGTTCTTTTGCCTTACTTTATAATTATTATATATATATATATTCTAATTTAATTAATTCAACTCTCACTAAAAGAAATACCATTGTTTTATCCGATAAGCATGGTTTGTTGATAATTTAATTTATATTACATAAATTAATTTGTAGCGGGCCTCTGCTATTATTATATTATTAATAGGTTTTTTATCAGTTAATCAACAGTGGCCAATCAATCGTAGCCATGTCAACATGTATAAAGCTGCGAGCTTTCCTTCGTGGCATTCTCCAGTTTTCATTGGCCTAACTATTTTATTTCGTGTTGGGGGTGTAGATTGTCCTTCTGCGAGAACCCACAAAACATTACTGTATTTGTATTTTTATTGAACCTAATTTTAACATTTGAAGAATTAATTTCAATGATTATCCTAAGAATTGCATGACAAGAAAACCTTTTTACTGTTTCATGCTTGTTAGTTTATTAAAATACAGCTAGTAGTAAATCAATTAGTTAATAACAGTGTAATATATGAAGTCATTAAAATAATTAATATTCTCTCTCTTGTAACAAAAAAAGATAATAGTCTCTCTCTCTTCATTCTTTTTTTTTCTATCTAGAACAAATTATAATATAATTATTTTTTGGTCTCTATTCTATATTTAATTTAAATAGACTAATTATTTTTAAAAACTATTATTTGATCATCACCATATAAAATAACTTTGTTGGCTTCAACAATAATTCTTAAAACTCATTTTAATAATATTTTTTAATTGATAAATAGTATAACTATTTCTACAATAACAATAAATGAAAATTAAACTGATCAAACCTTTTATGTATGAACCTATTTTTTTTAATTGATAAATGTTAATCGTTGATTTTTGTTGACAAGA
>PYAF01002008.1:1357301-1370043 GCA_007407185.1 Glycine tomentella | reverse complement strand
TAAGTTGGAAGATCAATAATATATCAATCAATCAATACTTCTTGAATCTGAAATTTCGCTTATCTAATCCTCTGAACAGAGAGATTTCTGGATCTGCAATTTCCCAGATTAATCACTTTTAACTTAAATAGGATAAGTCATTTGACAATAGAAAAAGAACGATAGACAGCAATTAATTGGATTCAAGATTATGGTGAACTAGAATGAATATATATTATTAAGATAACGTTTCCTCGACAACTTTACGCATAAATATAGGCATCTTTTGCACTTCGATTACACATGGCACTTTTAGAAAGATGAGTATCTATCTCTCACTTTATGTTGCACGCTTTTTTGAAAATTTTGCTGTTTTGTTGATTAGATCGTGAATTCATAACTGGCCATTACTTTTACCCAACATTATCTCATCATGAAAGTAACTTGCTTTCTTTTAAAAGAATCAAGCCAAAATAGTTTAGTTTCGTACTTGGGATTCAAGGAAGTAACTCCTCTCTCATATGGAAGATTTCTTCCATTTACATTGTTTTGCTTTGGGTGATTTATATTGTGTGCACTTCCACAAAAGGCCCCATAGTTTAATAACATGCAAATTAAGTTATTTCTCCACAAGCAAATCCATGTATGAAAAACAAAAAATGCTTTAAAAGTGCAAGCTGATGCTTCTATATTTAGACACCAAATTAGGAAAAGATGAAATAATTAACATTCCTTTTTTTCAAATTGATAGCCCCCGCTTAAAATTTTCCAGAAATTATGTGGTAAATGGTAAGAATCAAAATTGGATCAACTTTAATTAATTGTATGTATATCTAATTAAATCCTTTCAGTGTTACCATTATCTATGAAAAAGAACCAGCTAGATTTAGAATATTTAGCTATAGCTCTTTGTCAAAAGCTATTGTAGCATGCCTTTTATTAGTTTAGCAACATTTTAAGGAAATCCACCATCATAAGGAATTTTACACAGCAAAAAAAAAAAAAAAAAAAAACTGATTATTTGTGTGAGTGGGATCGATGGCTCTCTTAAATGGATAAACGATTCGTCAGACCCACGATTTAGAACTTTATGTCATTTTCAATTTTAATTTATTGGTACCGTCGATTTGAAAATAAGAATAAAGGAAAAAATATATATAACGAAACAACATCCAAAGATTCTTCTGATAACTTGAAAATGCAGGAAATTGATTTCTACAAGTATAAGCATCATCAGTCACGTATACAGACCTCGAATGTGATTGGGTATCATTAAGAAATAACACGCGGGTCATATTTAATAATGTAACTTGACAATCATTTATTAAATATAATAAAACTGTGATTAAGTTAAACTCAACCCCATCTCTGTACCAAAAGAAAGTCCTGTATCAAAAAAACTCAACCCCATCTTAATTATTTAAAAGGCTAAAAGAGAGAGTTCTAATAACACACTCTCTCCTATTAATTAAAATTAGTTGAAATTATATAAAAGTATAAGTGAGATCTATTAAATAACACTAATAAGTATTAGTAAGATTCACAGAATTTTTTAATTTCTAACAAATTTGTATTATAGAAAATGTGTTGCTAACATTTGTTTGTGCTAAAATTATTAATGTAACCCATGTAGTACTAATACATTTAGTCAAACAGGCTACCTAGCTAGTTTTGAGTTTTTACAACTCCACGCACAACACTATCGCCGCCTAGGAGTAATATTTTTTTCTTAAGGAATCCTAATAATTAAATTTTTAAAGAAAAACAAATGAGTGACTGCCATGAATTGCTAACTGCACTACCTGCAGTTTTATTGTGTAAATTAAATAAATAAATATTGCATGAAAATATTTTTAGTTGTGAATAAACCACATATATATATATATAAAGGGAATGATGAAATTAATTTTGCATTTTTTTTACGTTCAAAAGTAGTTATTATTATTTTTTTCATCGACACTTAATCTTTCAGAAGAAAAATTAACTAATCAAAACTAGTACTACTCATTTATGGAAAAGAACATGTTGGGAATCATTTCTCTCTTTCTATACATAATACATGCATATGATTTGTTTCGATTGCTGGAACCAGCGCAAATGAACAAAAACAAAGATTCATGACGTTGTATGTATCTTAAGGTGACAAGTGGCATACTGGCATGTATGTTTTTGGCTACGTAATAAGTATTCCAGATTTTTTGCCTGTATGTGACCCCCAATAATATCATAGAGTGATCAAAATTTCATATCGTGGATGCATATTTGAAATAAGGTTGTGTAGTATGCATGGTTCAGTGGTTGTGTAATAGTAGCTACTAGCTAGTAGTAGTAGTAGTCCTAATTAGGAGTAGTAGTGGTTCCGTTCCGTGGCATGCTTAATTACCAAATTTTGCGGCGCCATTAAGAGTGAGAGTCCTAGTTACAAATAAGACAGTGTCAGAGATACAGATAGATTTCAGAAAAGAATGACAATAATGGAAACTGTGGGAGTGGCTAGACTCTTATAGGGACAGGGTTAACCCAGATCCCACTCCATGCATAACTATCACATGAGGGAATTTTAATAGTGCCAAATGCCAATTATTTTAGACGCACGTCTTATCACTAGCAAATGATTATTTTTACTATACATATACAGTGAGCTTTTCATTTTTAAACTTTGAATAGTCAATTTGGAAAACTCTATCAAAGAATAATTCATAAGTGATAATCATTCAAAAAATATGTTATATCTTTATATTATCTTATAAAAAATAAATATATTTAATGACTTCAAGATATAAAATTTAGGATAAAATATATTTTTATCCTTATGTTTTCAATCAAATTTGGTTTAGTCCTATTGTTTTAAATTGATTATTTGGATTTTTATACTTAAAAAATCGGTAGATTTACTTCTTATGTTTTTTTATCATTTAGAAGTTAAAGACAAAACACCAAAGCCTTAAGGCCTAACATGCAGATTGCTACAAGCATCCGATTAAGGAAGGAAGGGCAGTGATCCATGATATCTAACTTTACAAAAGAGGAAGAACCATCCCCCAGACAAAAAGATTTGCATAACTATTACCCTCTCTATAGGTATGTTGGATAACGAACCTCCATTCCCTAGCAATTAAACAACAAATGAGATTAATCAAGGGAGCATAAATATGATGAGATTTTACTTCAGTCGTGATATATAAGATCCACTGAAAGCTGAGAGTCTGTCAAATCATGACTTATCAAATACCATGATTCCATGCTAAATGTAAGCCCTGATAGATAGCCAGTAATTGAGCATGGTGGCTAGAAGTGAATCCGCAAAAAACCAGAAAAGTCAATTATCCAATTGCCTATGTTGTTTTGAACAGGACCTCACATACCAGCAAGACTTGGGTTTCCAAGCAAATATTCATCGGTATTGAGCTTGAATCAATATATGATCCGTTGGAGGAATCCAGTAGACCAAATGGATATTATCAGCACAAGCAGGTTGAGGAATGACATGTTGAAGCTACTCCAATAAATTCTTAATCTTACTATTGATTAACCAAGATGAGTGTCTTGGATGTTAACATAATCAACCAACAAACACAAGGGCACGTTATTGAGCCAAGTATGATACATAACGAAACATTGCCTCTCCCAATTCAATATTTAAATACAGACTTGAGATTATGAACATCTTTCATAATGGACTGCAAAGCATAAGATGCTCTTGGTTTTGCCTCCAGCATATGAAGAATAAAAGACTCCTTCAAGTATTTAGTTGAATATAAAGTAATTAATGATGAGTGTAGACTTACATTTAGGTAAAAGAACATTTATTACAAAGATTCTTACATTTATCTCACTCTATAAATCGATGAGTGTAGACTTAAACTTACAACCTTTCAAATGCAAAAATATATCTTATTCCATTCTATCAACTCCTAGAAGTTACCTTAGCATGATGTTAACGCGATATATCTAGTGCATGTCATATAATCATAAAATGGTAACAACAAAAATATTTAAAACATACGAGACAGCAAATTAGCAAATAAATGAAGACTAAAATCAATTTAATCATATGTATAAAGATAAAAAAAAAATATGTTTAATTTTTTAATTTAAGATTTTCCAAAATATATTAGTTTCAAAATACTAGAAGAATTAATTACAACTTGTTATAAATATTTCTTACTCAAATAAAAATAAAATTACTTCTATTAGCAGATACCGTAGTTCCTATAAAAAGGAAATGTGTGTAAGCATATTCTACCCTCTTTTTTCTTTTCTTTTTATACCTTTTATTTTCATTTTCATTCTATAATATACCAAAACTGTCTTAAAACACCAGGTACCAAAAACTTGCTCGGTAAAAAGTAAATATTTTGATCAATGACATATTTTTTTAATAATTATTAAGTAAAAGAATTATTAAGAAGATCACTAATATAATAATATAAACATATTTGTTTGTATTATGTAGTGCTTTTGCTGTTTTGCATTATTTGGTTGCTGAGGCCAAGCCCACTCAAGTCCCTAGAAGCTGTATGTTTTTGTTTGTGTCTAGCTGTGTCAACAACATGGACAATGATTTGAAAGCTAAATCTGAGCTATATATATTTCTCCCTAGATATTAGCTGTTCCTTTCACAACGCGTGTACAATTTTAAAGTGTATCTTTGCACCGTGTTGCAAATGAGTTTTGTTTTTACTCCATCACGTACGGGGCGTTGTTAATTTTAATACACTTCATAGTTAAATATGCTAGTTAATTTTCTTTAAAATGAATGCATATTTTTCATAATAGAATTTTAATCAATAATACATTTTAGACGTTTCAAAAAAATTATACACCTAAATTTATTGTATAACTTAAATTTCATCTCTTGTTATGAATAGCATCCTACAATTCCTATTTTTATATTTTATTTCTTAGTTATTTTTTGTTTTATGTGTTATTTCTATCTCTTTTCTTACAGTAATTTATATCTCTTTATTTGGTCCTTTTTTATTCTCTCGTGCAATCAAGTCCCACAAAACTTAATTAGGGAACTTTTACCTTTAATTTGAGTCTTTTGTCAAAGATATAAAGGAGCAAAAAAGATATGAATGGTTATTTGGCATGTGGTGATTTGATCCTTATTGGACTTGAAGAATGGTGTGGTATTTAAGAATCATATGGAGATTCTATTACAAGGTTAGATTTGATTATGGTTTCCTCATGAAATTGGTTAACGAATAACTTAACGAAGGAGACTAATATTTTTGGGATTTCTTTTTAATCTCTATTTTTTTTATAAAAAAAGTCTTTTAGGTTATATTCGATAAAATTAACTAAAAAATTAACTGAAAGTTGAAAAGACAATTGAAAATTGAAAAATTAATTTATTAAATTATGAAAAGTTGAAGTAATTAAAAAATATAAAATGACTTGAAAAATAAATAAAATTATTATTTATTTAAAAAAATAATAAAAAGATTTGATAAATATATCAAGAATTAAAAATATAAAAAGTTAGAAGATAGTGTTTTAAAAAATATTACTTTAAAAAACATTAAAAACTACTAAAAATTATTTATTGGACGATTAAATAAATTTTTCAATTAATAAAAAATTAAAAATTAATTAAAATATCTTTTCAAACAAAATCTTAATTCCTATACAATTCTTTATCATTTTTAATCCTATAATTTTTTTATTAACGTACTGTTTAATTTAGTTTCTAATATTAAGTAATAATGTAACTTATAAAAAAACTGACAATATAATAGTTACATTGACAATTCAATAAAAAAAAATTATTGAGAAAATTCAATAATTTGTCATATCAAGAAATCTGACAAAGCTTGTATAATTTTTTTAAAAAAATTAATATATATTTTTAATCCCTCGTGAATTGATTCAACGTCATCAATTTAATTTTTATTTTCATGTAACTTTGTTTCCCTCGTGCCAACACATTTGACCAAATTCAAAGCATATCCATCAGATAACATAAATTCTTGTTTTTGTCTGCAAATGATATATTATATTATAAAGGTACCAGAGGCCAGTACCAGAGTTTGTTACAATGCAACATCAAAACACTATCAGATAACATAAATTGTTCAACCTACTAACAAATAACTATATTTGAGACTTGCTAAATTGTTTAACCTACATAAATTGGTTTTTATATGATTGCATGTCGCCTACTTTCAATTAAAGGTCCTAATTTTGTGCACTTAGTTCTGTGAATAATCTGATAACTAAACCTTTTACGTATAATGTATGTCCTTCATTATTGCCCTAAATATCCATCATATATATATATATTAAAAACAATTCTCTTAATGTGCATTACATTTATGTTATCATGAAGCAAATTATGCATTCTCCAATGGAGTAAGTTCCAAAAAATACTTCTCTATCCAATTATGGTCTTCACCATACATATACCCAGGTAATTTCTCACGAAATTTCCATATATAAATGATAATTGTGAAATTCTTGGCCAAATTTTTTCTCCTGACAAAGGGAGAAAGAGATCTCAACACAATGTCTCTTCAAGTAGTTTTTTGTTTTTTTTCCTCTCCCATGAGGATTATTTTGGAAGAAAAATGGTAGTGAAAATAAAATAAAATAAAAATGAGATATTACAATTGTGCTACAACCAATTTAACTTTAATCGCTCCATAGATATTGGACAAATTAACAAGTCTCCCTACAACCAACCAATCTGATGACGATATCTCATAAGTCGGGATGTCATTGATTGTCAACATTTAATATGTCTTCATCATGAAATTTTACTTCAAGGATATACATATGGGCACCCTTACTTTTTGCATTGATGGTTTGCATAAGAAATAATGATTGTGAACAATGTAAGCCCCCTCTTCATGCACATCACCATAAGAAGATTATATGTAGGCAAAATATTGACTTAACAAGACAAGTCTTACCATATTGTTCAAATTAAAAGGATTGTATTTATCGACTCATAATCTTAATTTGAAATTTTGGGAGTCTTTGATCAGAAAGCTCATGAGCATAATGAGAGAAAAGAAGAAAAAAAATTCAAGTGATGATCACAATATTTTAATAGTGGGAACTTAAAAATAAGTAATATCAAACATATTTACTTGAATTAAATTCCTTAAGAAACACACATAAATTTACAAGCATAAAATTATATAAGAAAATCTTCTATAGCATTAATTAAGGGAGCCAAAATAATGATATTTAATTTGTCTACCAACATTAACGTTTATGAAACTCTTTTTTTTTTTTTAAACGACGTTATGAAACTTATTAACCACTTATTTTATTTATCTTTTAAGATTATAATGCAAAAACTTTAAAAAAATCTCATTTATATATTTAAAACAACTTTTTAATATATTATTTATCTCTCTGTGTGTATTATTTTGACATTTCATAAATTATTTTTCTCTTTGTTTATAAGGATATAATTGAAAAAAAAAATAGTTATTAATGCTATGTTAAAAAATTTAAAATAATAGATAAATAAAAATGTAATTTTTTTCAAAAATTATATAAATTAAAGAAAAACAAAAAAATATATTGTTGTGTTTGTACTAGGCGTACAATGACGAGCTCCCATGCTCCTTGTTTCTTCTTCTTTTGGTTACATAAATTTGAGGGTTTGATGATTGTTAGGGTGTCAACCTAATTGGGATCACTTTAACCACTAAAGCATTTGTCTCCATCCTTTTTGTTTAAGAGAAAAAAAAAAAAAAGGTGTATAATGATATCATAATAAGATATTTAAACCTAATTTAGATCTTATAAGAAAATTGGATCAAACTTGATAGTTCAACCTATCTAATAAAAAAATTGGCCTATAGTGGCCTGTTCATTAACTCTAAAAAAATCAGACCATTTCAAAACTAATAAGAATTAGTCAAATCATCGATTCAACGATGTAATAAATCGATTTAAATCATAAATTAATGTTGATGGACGAATTTAATTAGTGATTGGTCTGGGGTTTAAAAATATTAGTTCTTTTTTAATTAGAATTAGAGTTTCACATGGATTATCTATGTTGCCCTTTAATAGTAATCTTCATTGCGTGAATTACTAAGACAAAATTCTAATTTTAATTCCTCTAAAAAAAACTCTAATTTTAATTAAAAATGATAATTCTAAAATAACTTTTAAAACTGTATATAAAATTTTTTCTTTAAGGACAATGACACCGTGCGTACGTGAAGGATATGAAGATGAATATCTAAATTATTAAGGGACATCATAATGTCATGTTATAAAAACAAGACATAAAACAATCAGAAATTCTATTTTTACATAATTTTTTTAGAACTCTTTTTAACAACAGAGAGAGAAAGAGAGAGAAGAAGGGAAGGAAAAACAAGATAAATAAAGTATAATACAACAAAATAGATAAAGTAATAAAAAAATATTACAAAAATATGTATGCAAATAATATTACTTTACAATCATTTTAATGATAATCATTTGTGTAATTTTCATAATTTTATTGTTATATTTTTTCTCTCGTATAATATAAATATAACGTTGTCATGTAACTTAGTAACAATATATTATTATTATTATTATTATTATTATTATTATTATTATTATTTGGATCCATATGTCGATGTAGAATTTTACGTCACAAACTTCAATTATGGAGACAGAGAAAAGGAAATGGGTAGCTATCAGACTGATAATTCGAAACCGTGGCCCTAAAGTTTGGAATTATAAGCATTAAACAGAGTTGAGATGGACAAGTCATGCAATAATTTAACTCTAGCAGAATACATAATACACTCATTCAGAGCCATAGAATCTTAAACAAATGTACTTACTATTAAGAAGCATCAATTTGGTTGAACTCTTTGAGAGTACAATTAATACACTGGAAATGCAATCATTATGAGAATTTAATTGGCATTACCAATCTATCAATTGGAACAAGAATATTGTATGATATATTATTACACACAGCATGAGCAACGCTGGTGCAGCCAGACCCACGCGTCAAGCAATATCTGGCTGTCGACATTCACTGACAGAGAAATCATAATTTGTCATCAGTTTTAATCAATCTTTCCATCAGAGGTTCTCAAATTATTGGCTTGTGATTTCCATTAAATTTTTACAAATAGGAATAAAAGGTTAATTTGAAACTCAATCTTGAATGATAAGCATCAATAGATAATTATGATACTGTGATTTCAAAAAAAAAATGTGTGGGTGAAGAATGCAGAACATCTAATCTAATTAATATAATTCAAAGGATATGTGAGTGTCTTCAATGTTTGTCCATATATAATGATAATTCTATAGATTAATGTTTATAATTTGTAACATTGAAATCATCTTTTATTTTTCCTACTTTTAGTAAGAATGATATCTTAATATTTTTTTAAAATAACAATATCATATTTTATTAATTAGTTTATTTTTAAAACATTATTTTAAAAAAATATACAGACCCCACATACATATATATATATATATATATATATATATATATATATAAATCTTTCATGGAAAATGTATAGTTCTATTAGAGTTAATTATATATGATATTATGAATGATAATTTTTTTTTCTTTACATATTGAAGATTTGAACTTAAAATTATGGGTTAAGTTAGAATAATTCACATGCTTATTTTTTAATTAAACAAATAGAATGGAAAAATCAATAGTAATTCTATATCTAATAAAGAAATTTAGAGTATATTATCAAATTTGAAGGTTTTAACGATGTTAATAGTTTGAGTTTTACCGATAGAAAAATAACTTTCATATGGGTTACTTTTTACTTTTCAAATAGGTTTTAAAAAGACGTATAATCAACGGATATAGTGAGTGTGTATTTTCTAGATCAGTTTTAGAATAGATGTAGAAATTCACTCACGTTATCAATTATGTCAAATACTAATGTTGAAAATATTTTCTACATCAGTTATTATTAACTTTCTTTGTTAGTGTTTATTGTAACTGATGTAGAAAAAGTAAATTACGATAACAATTGACAAGAAAAGACTATTTATATGTAAAAGAAATAACAATAAAACTACGTTACATTGATGGCAAAAAAAATTAATTTATTGCTTTTTCAAAAAAAAAATTATGAATTTATTGTAATTTCAAATTTATTTATACAAATATAACAACCAATCGCACCCCATGAAAACGCAACCGGACACGCCTCCTCCAGACGCGACTGGGGCTATCGTGCTCCAGGCAGGCATGACTCACCTAGTTGTGACACGTGTCATTTTGAGGCACAATGTATATAAATTTCGAACGACCATAACTTTTGATATGAATGTCCGATTGAGGCGTATGATATGTCAAAACGCTTGAAATTCAGAGGGGAATGTGAGGTTACCGAGAATGAACTTTGGTGGGGAAAGTGAGTATCTTTCGTCACATCATATATGGTATTGGGTCTTGATTAACTCTTTGTTAAGAGAAATTTGACTATATTAAATAATTTTTACAAAAATGATGTGTAAGATACCTTGTATACTATTAGACACCTAGCTAGTGGTGATCCTCAACCTTGACTAATGGCATATTAATAGTCTCAGGTTCGAGACATGACAGGTTCAATTCCAAAACCAAACCAACAAGACACCTGACTAGTGAAATAAAAGAAAATAAGTATAAGAAGTTATATGATTCGATAGAAATAGGAAAAAAAATCTTACTAATGCTATTTTTGAATATTGTACTTCAAATGGTCTAACTATTTTTGTATATACAAACTTCGAACGGTCATAATTTTTTATAGAAATGTCCGATGAAGGTGTACTTTATGTCAAAATGCTCGAAATTAAGAGAAATAATTATAAAAATAGAAAATAGCATTCAATTAACTAATTAAATAATTAAAAAAGTAGATTATTTGAAAATTTTTGGCTGATTAAATCCTAAATCGTAATTTTTGAGGCACTTAGAGACATTAAAAAAAAAAAACAATTGACTGGGTATTTGCCTAGGCTTTTCCTTCTAAATTTCGAGCGTTTTGACATATCGTACGCCTCAATCAAACATTCCTACCAGAAGTTATGATTGTTTGAAGTTTATATACATTGCGCCTCAAAATAACACGTGTCTCAAAATGGCACGTGTCACAATCAGGTGAGTTGCGCCTGGCTGGGACGCGACTCATCCCCATTCATGCCTGGAGGGGCATGTCCGGTTGCATCTTCGTTGGAAGCGATTGATTGCTATATTTATGTAAATAAGTTTGAAACTACAATAAATTTATAATTTTTTTTAAAAAGCAATAAATTAATTTTTTTTTATCTTACATTGATGCATTATACCAATTCGAATGTATAGACTAATTGATATAAAGTTTAAATATAATTGTACTAAATATTTAGAAAAATAACTTTGTCATTAATAATAATTTTATCCTGACTCAATAAAATTATATTCAGTAAAAAATTCATTTGTGGATTAAAAAAATTGAATTTATCTATATATAAAGTGTAAATTAAACCATTATGATTCTTCATTGGATCCGCTTTAAGCTAACCCTTAACAGGTTAAACAATTGTACTTGTAGTCGTTAGGCAAGACTTGGGTAATTCGCATTATCAAATTGATAAGCTCAAATCTCATTACTTTAGCTGTATGCCCAAAAAGGAAAAAGTCTTTAGGTAGGATCATTCATAAAAAATTTGGCCACTATACTGTTGAAATTAGTCAAATTATACTATTATCTTGGGAATGCAATCTTATATGTAAAGGGGACCAAATTTTTGAGTAAATGATATATAGTCACACATTATGGTGAAATTAGTATCTAAGTGAAGAGACACTCATAATATCTAACTTATAACTGAAAAAATATGTACACTGTTGGAAATATTCCAACGTTTGCTCTTGATTAATATAAAATATATAACGTAAATTATACATATCTTCATTGTTAAAAACAATTAAATAATTTGCACTCACGGGGATTTTTTAGTTTCTGTAGATACGATGGAGCTGTTGGCTTTCTAATGCTTCTTGTGTGTTTCTTTTCCACGAGGACAAATCCAAAATAATTAATTATATATGACAACTCTTATAGCTTACATTACAAATCCTTTTTTTTTTTTTTTTTGGCGATTGGGAAGGGCATGATTAGGTTTAATAACAAAAGGCTAACAGGACAAGAGAACAATCCTGTTATCTTCTTTGTCTTCCGTAATTTTCTGTTTTTTTATTCGCAGAAGTATTCTCTTAACTCCTTCTAAGAGCCAAGAGAAATGTTTAAAACATAAAAAAGAGAAGTACAGTTATTGTGAACAAATTAAGAACAACGACAGATCAAAGGGGAAAAGAAGGATCCCAACCACACACATCCTTAATTTTTTATTTTTTTTTGAAAGGTTAAATTGTAATTTTAGTTTTTATATTTCAATTTATGTATAATTTTGGTTTTCTATATTTTAATTACTCATATTTAGCTTTTATAATTTCTCAATTATTAAAATTGAGTTTCTCATTTCAAATATTGTCTAATAAACGTAATCAAGACATGTTATTAACTTATTTATTTAATTGACAAAGAAAATAATTAAATATTTAAATAAAATAAAACAAAAAGACTTTCATTATAATTTGTACATCTTTTATTTAAAATTTTATATAACTTTTCTTTTATCAGTCTGTACAAATCAACACACATCATATTTTCATTATATTATTACTAATTATTAGATTGGATATGTGAAGAAAGACTCTTTATTTTAATTACTAACATTTAGAAAACTATAAAAACTAATTATGAACAATTAGAAGGAGATC
>PYAF01002008.1:1324001-1346456 GCA_007407185.1 Glycine tomentella | reverse complement strand
AGGAATTTAGTTTCGAATTTATGAAATTAAACATTATTATATAAATTTTGAAAAAGTAAACTAAATGTATTACTCAGACTCAACATATTTGATGATAGACTAAGTAATCTACACAAAATATAGAAAAATTAATAAATATAATTAAGGTAAAAGAAAAACTCTATATTTTATTCAAAAAATAGAAATATTTCCTAAAATTGAATATTATCTATTATTTAAAAAAATATAAGATAAAAGCATATATTTTTCTATTTATATTATTTATCATAAAGATAGAAATATTTCCTAATATTTGATATCATCTATTATTAGAGAAAATATCAGATAAAATTATATTTTTCTCTATTTATATTATCTTAGAAGAAAAATTGAAATTAAATAATTTAATCTGATTCAAATAATTCATTCTTATTTCAATTATTCTCACTTGTCTATCAATACTAGGGGTGTTCGCAGTCTGGATTGGATCGATTTTGAAGCAAAAAATCATCTGATCCAATCCTTTCAGTTTGCTCATTTGATCATCCATTTGGTTTGATTTTTTTTCAAATCCGATCCAATCCAATCCAATTTTTTTTGGTTTGAATTGGATCGGTTTTCGATTTTTTAAAATGTCTAAAAATAAAACTTAGAGACTTATTTTTATCAAAATAAGGAGTATCTAACGTAAACAAACACATTCATTGGATAAAAACAAACATCATTTTCTAATTTTCATTGGATAAATACGTTCATTAAACAAAATAAAGAGCAATGAAACCTTATTGCAAACATGTTCATTAGACAAAAACAAACACAATTTTCTAATTTTCAAATTGAACTCATAACTTAAATGTAAAACTAAAAAGCCTAAGTAGGTAATTGGATCGGTTTGGATTGAATCGGTTTTTATCAGCCAATTCGAAAACCGATCCAATCCGGTGAAAATTTTTGATTTTTTTTCGATTTTCGATTTTTCGGTTTTCGGTTATTTTTGTTATCGATTTTTCGATTCGATCACCGCAATTTGAATCGGTTTGGATCGGTTGATGAACACCCCTAATCAATACCTCTCTATAAAGTGTAGTTTAAGAGCTAATAATCTTAAATAATAAAGATTGAGAAAACAATTGTTATATTTTAAAGAGAAAAATGAAATGACAAAGATTAATTTCATGTTTTTAACCAAATTTAAAAAATCGTAAACAATAATATATATTACATTAATCCAACTGCTGATAAACTCATTCCTTGCATGTCCCTCCTCCTCCCCTACTCCCGGTCCCAATCTTCTTATTGAAAAATAACAATGAAGTAATAATAAATAATACTGTAAACAGATGCAAAAGCCAACAAGGCTCTGGATTAGATCTCTGCCACCAATCACCATCTCTCGAATCTGTCATTGTGTATCACTTAAGAAAAAAAAAAGTAGAAATTTCCTTAATAAAAAAAAAGCATTTACGATCTCAAGATATTACAATGTTTGTGTACTGTTAGAACTTAGAAATGCAATACCCCAATTCCACGCAACCTCTCTGAAGTGAAGAGAGGCCGAGTCTGAGGTACAAAATTGCTTTTTTTTTTTCAGTGTTTTCCCAATTCTGTGTTCTGTTTTTTTTTTATTTTACTCCTCTGATCCATACCCATTTTCTGAATTGCCTCTGACATTATCAAAATGCTAACTTTTTAATCTCTCTGCATCTGCCACCGCAGAATTTACTCTTTTCATGAGATGGGTCGGTGAAAGTTGGCAACTATCGGTGACGACGCCAATTCACATGCATATACCCATATCTAGTGTTTGTGCCTATGCCCCTTAGATTTTATTTTTTCACGTTTGGAATATTTCAACGTATTCTGTAATTGGTACCATTACTGGTGCTCTTATTTATTGCTGTTTTTCCTTTTTTTCTTTCTAATGTTTGATTCCAAAATTCTGCCTAGAATTTAAATATGATTTTTTTATTATTATTGGTACGGAGTATCCACCGATGATTAATTTCTTTCGGGAACTTGGTTAAACTACCTTAGTGAGGTTTTCCGAATCTAATACCACTTGGACCAACAACGACTTGTTGGTATTTAAAAATGATTGTGTGTACTTTGATCCAATAGTGATGTTTTCTTTCTGAGGGAGTGTGCTTCTGGTGAATTGGTTCAATTTTTCAGTCATTATTATGGTGCTAGTGCTAGTGAGTGCTGTTTTATTTGTTTCAATTTCAACTTTGTGTGCAGTTATTGTTTCGTGGTGCTAAGTTACATCAGCTAGGTGCTTTGTGGAACTGAATTGGTGCCCTTGAATCATTGAGTGTGGTGAGAAAATTATGGATATGGTTATTTGATTGAAATTGAATAGTTGTTTTGCCTTGTTTATTATCTATTTGTTATCTGCCAGATGAAGTTAAAACAATGATGAAATGTGATTCTTATGCAGTGACCAGAATGGGGAGAGGGAAAGCAGATGGGAAACCGAGAAAGCGGTTGGTCACAACTGTGTTACTTTTAGCGATTGTTGGTGCTTTATTTTACCTGTACTCTAGGAAAAGTGGTTCATCTTCTATTGAGCAAGGTAGCAAATCTGTAAAATTTGGAGATGACAGTGCTATACCAAAGACCATTCCAGTGAGTTATCTTAGTCTGAACTGAACAACTTTTATATTTACCCTTTCCAATAGCCTTGAATGTTGGTGTCTAGTATGAGTCATTCTAGTTATTTTACTCTTGTATTCAATTTGTTAAGGTTTGTGATGATCGTCTATCGGAGCTGATTCCATGTCTAGACAGAAATTTCATATACCAAACAAGATTGAAGCTTGATCTGACTTTAATGGAGCACTACGAGCGGCACTGCCCAATGCCTGAGCGGCGCTATAATTGTTTGATTCCCCCTCCTCCAGGGTACAAGGTCTCTCTTTCTCTAGGCATTGCATCTCTTAGATGGAACTATGAAAGTTAAATAAATTTGGAAGTTTTCTGTGCTTACAGCTTTGAGTGTCTTATGCTGTTCTTGATGATAACTTTATAATAGATTCCAATCAAGTGGCCCAAAAGCAGAGATCAGGTATGGAGGGCAAATATACCTCATACCCATCTTGCAACTGAGAAATCTGACCAGAGATGGATGGTTGTAAAAGGTGAAAAGATAGTTTTTCCTGGTGGAGGAACCCATTTTCATTATGGCGCTGGCAAGTATATTGCATCAATTGCCAATGTAAGTTAGTTACTCCTATCTAGTTTGTCACTAAAATAATCTCCAAAACATAAAACTCTTATATGACTGGAAAAAGTTATAAGTGTATAGTTTATATTCATGATTGGTATTTCAGATGCTCAACGTTCCAAACAACGTCATTAATAATGAAGGCAGACTTCGCAATGTTTTTGATGTTGGCTGTGGTGTTGCAAGCTTTGGTGGATATCTTCTTTCTTCTGATGTAATAGCAATGTCGTTAGCACCAAATGATGTTCATGAAAACCAAATACAGTTTGCTTTAGAAAGAGGAATTCCGGCATATCTTGGTGTCTTGGGGACACTAAGACTCCCTTACCCTAGTAGATCTTTTGAACTTGCCCATTGTTCTCGCTGTAGAATTGATTGGCTTCAGAGAGATGGCATACTTCTTCTTGAGCTAGATAGGATACTCAGGCCGGGAGGCTACTTTGCCTACTCATCTCCTGAAGCCTATGCTCAGGATGAAGAGGATCAGAGAATATGGAAAGAAATGAGTGCTCTTGTAGGGCGGATGTGTTGGAAAATAGCTTCTAAGAGGAACCAGACTGTCATATGGGTCAAGCCTCTTACAAATGATTGTTACTTGAAAAGAGAGCCTGATACTCACCCTCCGCTCTGCAGTCCTAATGATGATCCAGATGCTGTTTGGGGAGTTAAAATGAAAGCTTGCATCTCACGCTACTCTGATCGTGAGTGATATTTTCTCCATTTCATATAATGATTTAGTCTGGTTTGAAAACTCAAGACCATGAGATAAACTGATAATAAGAATGTTCTGATAGACCTTTAATAGTTCAAAAAAATCTAACTATGAAATATGAATAATAACTTCATTGTGATTATGGAGACGTATCTAGGAGTTGACTTTGTAAATCAGATAGCTTTTGCTATTCTAGATAGGTCCATGTTCTCCCTGATTACATTATATTTGGCCCAAGTTACACAACTGCATTTTTGCATATATTAATGTTGCATGATTTCATTCCGTTCCATCAGAATTCCTGGTATTATTTCTTGACACTTCTATTAGAAGTTGAAAAGTTAATAACCATATATTCTTCTGGTCTATGCAGAGATGCACAGAGCAAAAGGAGCTAGTTTGGCTCCTTGGCCAGCTCGATTGACTACTCCACCTCCTCGTCTTGCTGACTTTAACTATTCCGCTGAAATGTTTGAAAAGGACACGGTAATTTAAAATATATCCTGTTTTAACTTTTACATCTTGCTTATAATCATCACAAGGAAGTAGCTACAAAGCCTTTGGGTAACAGTAAAAAGAGAACAAAAATATGAGTAAAAATACAGGAGAAGTGGGAGAAGGACCTGCTGGGAAGGGGAAACCCTACATTAGCCAACTGAAAGTATAAACAAAGATAACTGCGATCACATTTGTTGCTTGACTAGATTTGATATGAACTAACTAATTAAGAACCTCTATTGCTGTCCAAATGTCCTAAGGAAGACAATCTAAATGTGACACCCTGTGAATATTTCTTTCAGTTGCGGTTTTCCTTTTCATCTCAGAGATGAAATTGGTGCAATGTGTTTGGTTCACTGTATTTTTGAGGAATAGTCGCTTATTTTTTCCAGCTCTCTGAAAGAGTTTGAAAAATTAGCGATTATTTCTCTAAATCACTTTGTTACAAAACATGGACTGAATCTAAGGCATTAATTTCATTGTAAGATATCTGATTATCTGGTATTATGATGCAACGGATTTTGTGCAGGAATATTGGCAACAAGAAGTTGCTAATTACTGGAAAATGCTAGGCAATAAAATTAAGCCTGACACAATTCGGAATGTGATGGACATGAAAGCAAATTTGGGTTCATTTGCAGCTGCTTTGAAGGACAAAGATGTTTGGGTTATGAATGCGGTGCCAGAAAATGGACCAAACACTCTCAAGATCATATATGATAGAGGGCTGTTAGGAACAGTTCACAACTGGTATGACTCTTATTCTTGTCTTTACAAAAGAAATAATCTTCTGTAGGTTATATTAACAGAGCAATTCCTGTTTAACTTATTGCTTCACTTTTTTCAATGCTCTCTAAAACTTTGGGTTTATACCAAGTCAAATAGTGTCGTGTGGTCCATGTAACCTAGTAGGATAAGGTTTTGTTTTATTGTCTCTAAAATGCAAGATACCCGATCGAAAGTGTTACCTGATATAATTAAACCACGTCTTTGTTGTTGCAGTATGACCTTGTTATGACCTTGTTTTGGCATTAATGTGACAGGTGTGAAGCATTTTCGACCTACCCTCGTACTTATGATCTGCTCCATGCATGGACTATATTTTCTGATATTATCAAGAAAGAGTGCAGTCCAGAGGATTTATTGATTGAGATGGATAGAATCCTGAGGCCGAAAGGTTTCATCATTGTCCATGATAAGCAATCGGTGGTGTTGTCTATAAAGAAGTTCTTGCCAGCATTGCACTGGGTTGCAGTGGTCACGTCTAATGTAGAGCAAGATTCAAACCAAGGCAAAGATGATGCATTGTTGATAATTCAGAAGAAGATGTGGCTGACAAGTGAGAGCATCCGCTTTTCAGAATAACGGCATGCTCCCTCTAATGGATGCCACCATTCTTTCCATTCACTTGCAAGTTCAAAATCTCAGCAATACACCCTTGTGGAAAATTGATCTTGTAGCTTTTATCACGTGCTGTAGGTGCTCTTTTATATTTTAGTGATATTCTCTACACTATATATAGGTAGAAGTGCCAGTGAAAGATCATCCCAAATCATCTTGGTTGGAATTTATTTAATTTTGGACACAAGTAGTCACCCTATTATTGTGATTAAGATATTTTAGATGATTTTGAGGAAATATTTTGTTTTCTAAATTAGTTTGAACATATTACAGGATACTGAGGTTTTGTTTATTTATTTATTTTTACATTTTGCTCCTGCTGATCAAGTTATATTTTTTCAAGCACAGTAGGATTCTGCTTCACTTTCCACATCGCCCAATCCCAACCCCACCAACCCCACAAAAGACAAGACAAAAAAAATAAGAATTACTATTACTTTGACGTGCTTCACTATTGAGACATGTATTCTGGTTGAGACCTGCCATAACTTAGTTTAAACGAAATATATAAGCTTCAGTCACTTGAGAATAAGGCTTTGCACAAACTTATTTTGAGTTGTAATTACATCTGCACATACTTCTGGCTTACATGGTACTCCATATTTGTTTGGTTGATCTGAAACATAGTACTCCATGAACATTGATTTTCATGAACATCATTTGGTGCTAACGACATTGCTATTACTCCATGAACATTGAAAACTTATTCACATCCTATTTCTATATTTAGAGATGCCCATACACTAACTTGGCCCAAGCGCAATATGGGGTATCTTTACCTTTGATATTTTAGAGAGCACTTTTATCTGGATACTACTGTGGCATGTGTAATTTCAATTGAGTTAAATGTTGGTACACTGACAATACTGTCAACTAATTACAAATCACTGTTGATATAATTTTTAAAAATTATTATAAAAATTAATAAATTTATGATACATGTTGAGTTACAATTAAATGACAGTCTAAAAACATTTTTACATTGTAAGTGCATAATCTATTATTTCATTTTAATTTCTTCACTTTCAATTATTCATATTTAATCTTCTTAATTTCTCAATTATTCAAATTAAGTCTCTTACCTCAACTTTTAATTTAACATAGAATTGACAAAGTGTAACATCATTAATTTGTATAAATTAACAAAGAACAAATACACAACAACGTAATGGAATTCATTTTTATTTAATTATTTTATATACTTTTCCCTTTAAAATTTATACAAATCAATAATACATCATGCCTCTTACATTTCTATTAAAGGGAAAAGTTTATAAATTAATTAAATAAAGATAACTTCCAAGGCCAACTCATTCCATACCCTAAATTAGACCCCAAAACTCATCAGGTTTATGATTACTCAATCCAACTTGATTAAACTCAATTCTCAGGTAGACTCAAGTTACTGACCCAAACAGACCATGATCACTCGGATTAAATTCTTCCAATCTATACACAACTTTAAGGTGAATAAATCAAAGTTTATGCATAAAAAATTAGGTTGAACCGACTTTAATCAAAGTTTATGCTAGTATGTAATTAGCATTGTTTGTCCAACCTTTATCCAATGCTGAAACTCAAACATCAAATGACTCAAACATCAAATGAAAATATCACACGACATAAATTACTTAAGTTGGAACAGAACCCCTTCAAAATAAATTTGCCTTTATAGTAAGTGCATATCCATCCTTAAATGTAATATGTAAAATATGATACTAGCAGTTTTTGTGTATGAATATATTGCTAGTAGATGTGGAACAAGGTAAGTGGATAATACATGAAGTCTCTACAAAACTAGCAGCTTACTGTAACGTCACATATATGCTGGAATAAGTTTCTTTTTTACCACATTAAATAATTTAATAAAGAATAAGATAATATTATTGTAGTAAAAGAAAAATTATTCGAAAAAATAAGATTTTCACCTCTCTTATAAAAAGGTTTGTGAAAAACTTGTTGAAAAACATTCTCAAAAAATATCTTTTCGCAGGAATTTGTTTTAATTGATATCAAACATGAGAAACTAAGTCTCCAAACCTAAGATTCTTGAAAAACAATTTATCTCCTACCAAACATTTCCTTGCAATGTAATTCAGTTCTCTTCTCGATAGGATACAATTGAGCTCTCTAAATTTGTCATTAGATAGATAATTTAACAACGGTCCTACAAAATTGAATTAGTACCATTCCTTTAAAGGAAAAAAAAAAAACTCATTTTCGTTGTCTTTATAAATAGAAATTATATGTTGTTTCACTCATGCAGATTTCAACTTGGCTGATGTGAAAGCGAGATGAGAAAGAATTCTGTGCCCCACAAACATCAGAAAAGCTCCCAAAAGACCAAATGCTTTGAGTGTAGTGAACAGGTCCAGCTGCACATGGACAAAAAAGAGAAACATTTCAGAAGAAAAAGTTGGAACAAACTGATAATATTGCCGTGCCAGAAGAGAAATGGAAATTAAAATGAACAGTCCCAACGATAACACCTATGGATCAACATCACTGCTCTGCCAGTTAAGCATTTTATCAGGGGAGATAATGCTTCTGATTAATGATAAATTACTTTTACATTACATGCATCAATAGATACCACCTAATAGAAGAAACCTGACTTCATGATTATTTGGATCATAGATCATTTAATAATGCTACCTGAATGTAGAGTGGACATACCTTCAACCAGAAAAGTACATAAAGTAACAAAACCGCCGCAATACCAACATGGAAAAGGATCCCAAATGTAGCAGGTACTGTTGAACCAGGGAAATTCTTTAGGTTCACCCCCAAGCGCAATAACTGCCAATGACATAAAACAGAGTAAAAACCACGGACTACCATAAAGGAAGATAGACCAAATCGAAGGAAAAAAGCAGCTTAAAAACATTGTTGTGACAACACTGAACGCAAGCGCCAAAAAAATCCTTTATCATCACAAAAGCATATTTTCCATAAAATAAATCGCATGTCTGGATAGCCATACTAACAGGTATGAGTGTAGACCTTAAAGGGCTTGCCTACATTGGGCTGGTTCTTATCACATACCACATTTTCTGTTTCCATTTCTCTTATTTTTCCCATTCTTATCTCCAATTCCCTTTTCTCTTAAATAACAACAAGTATATTTATGCCACTTTCTAGTGGGAATTATAATGAGACTTACCCCAACCAAAAAGCCAATGAATGGCAAAAGGATCAAACCCAAGAAAGCAAGAGAGAGTTCCTGGTGTGGTCTCTTTTCAGGAGACCTGAATATATGGGCAATTTCTGCTTTGGGCCCATATCTTGAGTAAGGGTCAACAGGTGGTGGTGGAGGACGGGCTGCTTTCTCAGGTGCTTCTGGAAGATCTAATTCAACATGGCCAAGTAGCCGTAAGAAAGAGTTCTCCTGAAATACAATATTTTCACTCAGATTCAGTAAGACTATAGGGGGAAAAGGGGGCGGGTGGAGAGGGGAGATTAAAAACGTGGAGGTAGTGCCAGATACCATGACAGCATCACCAACAGTCAGCTCAATTTCATATTTTCCTGAGAGATAGAAAAGTTTCTCCACCAAGCCAAGAAAATCCTACAAGCCAAAATAACAATGTAAGCTAAGTGAGAGAGAGAACCATTGGAGGAAAATGAGCATCAAAATAATGTTACAGCATTCCCCCAATATAAAAGAGCAAAACAAAAATGATAAGCAATTGTACCACAACACAGCCAAGCTCAATAGTTCCAATTAAAGATTAAAAAAACTTGCAGTTGCCTTACAAGTGATTAAAGTTGCAATACGTTAATGATGGCCTTGTCTCTTGATTATTGGATGATATACACACTATAATGAATTGTGAGGATTCAGCTGTATAATACTTATTTATCATACAATGTAACAAACTGAACAAGTACTCAAGGATAAACTTCAAAACCCACACAATGAAATGATATGTAACAAGAGATACTTAACGAGAACTTTCTCAAACTTCTTTCCGGTATTTCCAACCACAAAGATGTGTTCAACCTTTGTCTCATGTCTCAACTTAAGAAACGCCTGCAGAACAACAAATACCTCAATAAACAGCATTGAAATGACATTCATTCAAAAGGTCCTGATGAGGCGACTACAAACCTGATGAGGTTTAAAAACATGACCATGAGGAGTTGTCAATTGGAAAGAAAACCTCAACTTCTGCAGGTGGTTAGCTGAGAGTGAAACGGTATCACTTCCAGCCAAATCTAGCCTGGTTAGGACAAGCATAAATGAAAGTAAAAAATTAAAAAAATCAAAGCCATACAAGAGTAACAAATAGAAATGCAGAAGAGATATGAATTCATATGCAACAGTTCAGACTCCAAACACATGATAGAATGACAATCATTGGACATACTAATTAGAAGAAAAATACCTATATATCACCATAGATAACTTACAAATAGGATATATTAAATCAAAATAGACAACATACTTTTTCTGGGTTTCAGCACTTCCAAGATCACTGTCCAGAACTGTGATTTCTGCATTACCAACTTCAATAATTCCAGTGACATATATTGGTACATGAATTTGGCCTCCAGTTGCATAAACTTTTTCACTGCCAGAATCATGAAGCACAGTCTGCAAAATAGGGTAAAATATTATACTGAAGGTAGATACAAACATACTTTGATGTAAACTAAAATGAGAAATAAGTAACTAAAATTAAACATACAGGAATACCTCAAAAACAAACACATATGTCCCCACATCCACATTCTTCGGTAAAGCATCCAAGACATGAAATCCACTTTCTTGGTCATACCGGAGCTCCTGTGTCAGAAGTCACCAGAGATAAGAAAGAATCCCAGGAAACTAAATGGATTGCATCTGAGGGGGAAAATATTCTCAAGCCTCACCCCTCGGAATAAGTGATTGACTCATCACTCACCTTCCTGTCAATAATAGCTGAATCTTTTGCACCAGTGCTAAAAGCACGGACAAGCTTCACTGTTAAAGGTGGTGCAGCTGAACCAAGCACTGTATTCACCTTGACCTGATTTGAAATAGACATTTGTCAGATATTCCTAACAGTATTGAAAACAAAAAAAGTAGAGTAGAAATGCAGAAGTATTGCACAATCACAAATCTAATACTGCAGAGACCACAATAGAAAGTAAAATTGTTTAGTTGAGGGAAGCAGATGCTGCTGCAGATATTAATGAAAATGGGTGAGATATCAATGTAGAACTGCATGCAGAAGAATCAACAAGCAATAAATAGGGGATAATGCAACCAGAATGCAAGGTAGAGCTTGTTAATCGTTTTAAATAAAAACCATTGAAAATTAATGGGCTAATAATAACAAGTACTATCCTATAGAGACAAAGGAAGCCTAAACTGTGAACTGCTTTGGTAAATTTTTCAGAGGTTAGACTCATTAATAGCAAGATTATGACAGCAAATGGAGAGAGAACTATAAACTTACAGGATGGCTGAGACTCAAAATCGACTACAACCAAATAGCTACTAGATCACCATTCACCAACTATTTCCTACTTTCCTTTTGCCAGACAAAAATGACAAATGTCATGATAAGGCAATGGGATTACCCCATCAACTATCCCAATTTCTACGAAAAACTAATTAAAATTTATAATATTAGTAAAATAAGGATTCTAGACATATTAAATTAGTTAAATACCTTAAGCTGGCCTTTCTTGGTCAATGAATAAACTGTTTCAGGGAGTGACAATATCAATGGAATGGAAATCCTACACCACAATAAGAAATACAAGTTACATATTATCACTAGATATAATGAGGTCAAGTTATCTCGGCAAAGAAGAAACAGGAAAATATATGGAAATATCCCCCATAAAGCTGCAATTTAAAATAAGATTGTTTTTGGAAAAGCACTTGCCTGTTGTTATCTAGAAAAGCTAATGACTCAACTTGATTGAAGAAGTCCTTGGCATCTCCTGGGATTCCAATGCCCAAGAAAAATTTTGCCAGACCCAATATTTTATCCCCTGGAAGCTGGAAAACACAAAGCCAAAACATTAGCATTAAATTCTAACAGATTGAAAAAAATTAAACAGTAATTCCTTACACTCCACATACATTTATTTTTCCAGAAGTTACAGCAGAAAATGCAGTAACCCCTCTAACAACTGAAGAAGTTGTGGAAAGAGAACCCCGTTGCTCATGTCCACCAACATATTTCTCATCAAAATAAAAGGTTCCATCCTCTGGAAAATGACAATAGGTTGAGTCCAGTATGGTAAAGTTAAGGGATAGAGAATGGCAGGGCAATGTAAGTGCAATACCCAAAAAAATGTGAATGGAGAAAAAATGAGCTTCCAGCAAATTATGTCATTTGATAGAAAATAGCACTCTGCAGCACAGAAACGCATTGAAGCAAACATGCAACAATCACAACCCTACATAGATATGTAGGATTGTCAAGATTCAAGCATTTTGAAGGGATGCATCTACTCTCTTCCAGCTACTTATTTCACAAATGCAGGACATTGAGTTTAAGAAGAAGAAGAAGAAGAAGAAGAAGAATAGAAACCTTCAATTCTAGTAGTTTCTTCTAGGAAAGCTTACACCCACATTGTCAGCAAAATAATGATTACTTACATCTTCAGCAGATAATTGCAACTTGATCAATTGTTAAGCCCACAATAAAAGCAGCAAATAATAAACAAAATGCGATGAAACATAAAAGCACTAACATAAGGATAAATTTGGAATCTATCAATTACCAAAGAACAAATGCTATGAACAGACAGTCAGACACCAAGGCTGCTAAACCCATCCTAGCTAATTCTAAATTTAAAAATAAGCATTAACAGCAATCATTTGGGATGAAGTAAAAGCAAAGCTACACATACCATATTTCTCAATGCCATCAAAAAGCTTTACTATGCCATTTTTCACTACGTTGACCTGCCAATATGGAGCTAATATAAGATATTGATAGAAGTGCCAAGACAAATTATATTGCCAAGATGCATCAAAAGCTACAAAAGAATGTATAACAAAGACTAAAATAGTTACTCGGCTAAATGCATGAAGCTACACTGGCAAGTTTAACTTCAGTTTCGTGATATGCCACAATAACATACTAACAACTATTCATAACACAAATAATGTCATATGCATTAATTTCTGGATATGTATGAAAACTATTACAAACTTTAAAAAAAAAAATGGCAACCAATATAATGATCCAGAACTTTACCTTAGATTGATCAAATTCAGAAGAAGCTAGGGAGATCAGTCCAGCAAGGGATTCAAGTGCTAATCCTGTGAAATATATGATGAGATTAAATTGTTAGCATGGATAAACTACAGCTATTACAATGTTCCCAACGATCTCATGATGCTAGCTTTAGCAAGAAAAATATTGGGCACAATGGGATATGAGAGAAATTAAGTATCAATACTGTTGGATTTAGGGGAGGATTTAAGACTAGCTAATTGAAGAAGATAATACTTTAGAGAGAATCTAGAAAAAGAAAATGGTTTCTTATTCAGACCTTCCATTATGTGAAATGACTACTAATTCCAAGGCTAAATGAGTGCAACTTCCTAATTACTAATTCCTGTAAATACTAAATGCATTTTAACATGTGATACATGAACTGCACATGATTCTAAAAAGTACATTTCCGTGCAGATTACTACCAGCAGCATAGGTACTAGACTCTGGATTATCAGAACTATAGCGCCATCTTCCATCACTTTGACTGAGAACCTGCCCGCAATGAAGACACAAAATAAATTTGCAAATTGCAGTTTGAATTGGAATTGCAACAATATTGAGGTATCATATGGGGGAAACTAAAACAGTAGTTGGGTGCTGTTCTTATACAGAAGCCCCTGTCATCCACATAAGAAGAGGCCAAAATAGTAGTTACTAAAAACAAAACCTAGTACCTACCTTATTTAATAAAAAAACACAATAATACAAACCTTGATTGATTGGAAAACCCCATCAACATCAGCAAGAAGCACATCAATATTAGAATCCTGATCCTGTGTACAAAGAAGGTAAGTACCATAACAAAATATAATATCACATTACCAATAGGCAAGTCACAATTAAAAAAAAAATACCACATCCACTATTAAAAAAATAAAAAAATAAAAAATCAGAAGATTAGTCATATAATCCATGACTGCGGAACATCAAGGTTTTTAACTGTCTGCGACTACAAATGAGACCGCATAGGCCGCATTTGTCCATGAAACATCAACAAATGCAAAGAAACCGCAATGCGATCGGGACCGATATTTAAAACTTTGGTCATATTCAAAGAATTTCGGATATCAATCATACACAGGGAATGAATAGGAAATAAACTTGATTAATGCACTAATACTCCCTAAGGACTCTAATGAAAACCCGTGTAAGGTCACAGTAAAGTAGCGGCTAGAGAATTACCTTTATAAGAACCAAACCTCCAATTGAATAGTATATTTCAAGCAACGCACTCGCATCATGAACAGTGGCTTTAAGTCTTGAAGCAATATCCTATAACAAAATAAATAAATAAAAAAACACTAGCATCAATTTTCCGCACACAAACAGAACTTTCATAAGCAGTAACACTCAAACTGCAAGCATAACAAAAAAAAAAAAAAATATATAGAAAAGTACCTTGAAAACGTTCCCATTGACATTGCATTTTAAAATGGAGTTAACTTTCAAGGCATAGAACAAATCCTTGAGAGGAGAAGACGAGGCTAGATTTTCAACCACTTTCTGACACGTGTCCTCGCTCACAGGAGTATTCTTCTCTTCGATTCCGAGAATCTGAAAAACTCTAAGAGCCTCGTACGCGTCTTCTAAGCTGTGATAAAATAACAGATCAAAGAACGACAAATAGTTGACTTCAGTTACGCAGAACGGTTCAAAATCTCAAGAGGAAAAAAAGAAAAGCGACACAAATCTAACAATAATCCTTTCACAGTTTCACGTCCTTGGGATCGGAATCAAACGCAGCGTTTTAAACATTTATCTTTTGAGAAAAATAAACGGAATTGACGGAATCAGAGAATAACAATGCAATGTGTGGGATCGTGATGCGAGGGAGTTTAATTATTAGGGTTTCTGGTTTTGACCTTATGGGAGTGGGAGCGAAGAGGTTGATTGCAGCAGATCGGTGAGAATGGGAGATGGAGAAAGAGAAAGGGAGAAGAAGTAGCAGAAATGCTGCTGCTACTGTCACGTGACTCACGTGCGTGGCCATTGCTGGTGGAGCGGCAATGAATCGGAGAAAGAGAGAGTGGCCACACTTCAAAAAGGAGGAGAAGACTTTCTCTAATGCTAACGTAAGGAGTTAATAATACCACTGGAGATGGCTGGGCTGGGTGGAGTTTTTGGACTGTTTGTTTGGCACATTAAATTTTTTTGGTTAAAATTACAATTTAAACTCCATCATAATTTCTAGTTTTGCATTTCTCTTTTCAACTTTTTTTCTAAAAAAAATCATGTCAACTCTTCACGTGTCTCTAAGTATGTGTCTGTTTTCATGTTAAAAAAATTAATTTTAGGTTTAAAATAAATTTTATATATTTAGTTTCACCTAAACAAGAATCTTTAAGAATATTTTATAATTGATTATGTTAAAGCAATTTTAATTAGTTTTTGTGTTGGATAAATAATTTTGTTAAGTTTTATTTTTAACTTTTTTATAAAAATATTCAATTCAAACATAAATTATATCACCTTGAAAATAATTTTAACTAAAATCAATTTCATTAAAAATTAATTTTATCAACATTTTTTTTATCACTTTTAACAAATTTAAGATTTTAGCCAAAATTTTATTACATCCGGACTCTATTTCATCACTTTCAACCAATCTAAATAGAATCATAACCTTAATTCAGTGTATCCATATGGACATTGAAAAATTTAATTTTTAGTTAAAATTGATTTCAATGTGATGTAATTTATATTTTGATTTTTATTAACAACACAAATTTAACATAAATAAATTCATATAGCCCTCATTAAAAATTATACTTATTTATGTTAAATTTGTGTTGTTAATAAAAATCAAAATATAAATTACATCACATTGAAATCAATTTTAACTAAAAATTAAATTTTTCAATGTCCATATGGATACACTGAATTAAGGTTATGATTCTATTTAGATTGGTTGAAAGTGATGAAATAGAGTCCGGATGTAATAAAATTTTGGCTAAAATCTAATTTTCTTGTATTTTCCTAAATATATGATTTTAATTTTTATATTTTTTAATTGAGACATTTTTTTTATCACTTTTAACAAATTTACAATTTTAGTTTCCTATTTTTTAATTAAAACATTCAGTCCTCCACTTTTAAAAAATCTATAATTTTAGTTCTCTTAGTCAATTTCAGATTTATTGACTGTGCACTTTTTAATTTTTTTTAATAAATTAAGTTTTTTAGTAATTAAATAATTTTAAAAAATATTTATCATTTGTATAATAAACAAATAGATTACAATATATAAATCAACAATTGAAATTGGTCACAAAAATTAAAATTATAAATTTTTAAAATGAAGGAAGAAATATTTTAATTAAAAAATGAGAACTAAAATCCCGAATCTTTAAAAAGTGAGGATGAAACTCTCAATTAAGAAATGAAAGAATGAAATGCATATTTGAGAAAATAGAGATACGAAAATTACATTTTAGCCTAAAATTTTAATATGCTTAATTGTTTGGCATTTGATTTTGTTAAAATTAAAATAAAATGAATAGTATGACAATATGTATAAACAATAAAGTGGTGGTTTTATTTTCTTCAATTCCATCCCACTTTATTTTATTTTTCTGTTATATTTCAATCTATTCTATTAATTACTATTAGATAATTAAACATAATAAGGATTGTTTGCTTTGTAAGCATACTAAGGATGGCCAATATATACACGGTTAGACCAGATTACCACCAAGCTCTTCACACACATCCATTTCAATTTTCAAGCATCAACTAGTGTAATTCTTTGAGATCTTTGGGCGAAATTGTGGAAAATTCCCACTTTACCTAAATGTCTCGATTCTGTTTGGAGGGCCTGTAAAGACATTATCCATGTAATGAAGAATTTGCATAAAAGATTATAAATGTTGCCCTGATTTGCCAAAGGTATGGTGAGAAGGAAGAAAATGTAGTTCATGCTTTGTTGTTGTGTGAAGAAGTGAATCAGACTTGGTTTGCCTCAAATATAGTGGCTGTTGCAAATTAGTGAAGTATGTCTTTTGCTGAATGGTTTGCTCACTTTGTTGCATGCTTAAGAGTAGGTGATATGGAATTTAAGGGTAAAATATGTGAACTATTGTTGCTGAATGGTTTGTTCACTTATGATGGAAGTTGTAAAAATCTAATTTTGATGCTTCTACTAAGGAAAATCAAGGTACTTGGAGTTAATTTTCGGGATCATAATGGTATTGCTCTGGCAGCTGTTGTGCCTTTTGTGCCTAATTACTGTGAACCACACATAGTAGAAGTTGTAACATTAGATAGTCTATTGAAACAACAATTAACATGTGTCTTTAATTATTTGTACCAGTACGAGACAAATTGTCAAAAGGCTTGTTGATGCTTGGAAAGGAAGTAAAAAAATTGTATGTGTGGATACTTTTTTGGTGTAGTACAAGATTGAGCACGACTCATTAATTCACTAAATGTGGTTTTTTTCACATAGATAACCTAATATGGCAGAAAATGTTTTCAGCACATATAACTTTTCTTCTTAAAGAAGTGTATTGAATTGAGGAAGTTCCTCCCCGATTGCACTCAATTATCTGTGACTCTGACGATGTAAAGCCTTCGATCAATCTTTTTGTTTTAATAAAATGGTCAACTTCAAAAAAAAAAAAATATTGAAGTTAACATCAATTATATGTGTCACTTTTTTTGTCATGAGTATAATCCACTTTGTCATAGACTAATCATATTCATGATACGTGACTATCATTAAATTAAATTTTTTTTTACACACAATATGAATCAAACACAAATTCTTTCATTAAATAGATAGTTCTCACTTAAATGAATATAACAGGATCTTAGAATTCTACATCAACCCTTTAATTATATATGTGACATTTACATAAAAGTCATGGATAAAATATTATTTGCTTCAATGTCATATTTTGAACTTCCTTTACTTTTATTAATATATATATATATATGAGCATTATAGTTAAAGTTGTGATTTTGAGTTTTGTTTTTTTTAAGCCAAACCACTTACTTATATCATTTTACTCATAATCAAGGTTCAATATAGGTTGAATATAAAAAAAAAAAATTGACTACAAGCAAAAGATCTTGATGCTCACAATCGACTGTTTGTGTTTTCGGGAGAAGTTCCTTGCATCATGTGATTATAGAGCAAAATTTAGTGTTATTTGGTTTGCTGTTAGAGAGAGAATCCACAGCATGGTTGCAGTCCATTTCAATCAAACAGTTCTGGAAATTCATGTGCTTTATTCACCTTAAAGTCTCACGAAGTGCAACAAGCGGTGATCCATGCTTCCCATTAGAATTTGCAGCGACAAAATAAATTAGTCTTTTCTTCTTCTTACTTGATGTTATGTCTATATGAATATTTTTTTCATGTCAGAAAAATTATGGCATCATTGCAATTTCTATTACACATTTTATTGTTGAAGTTGCATTAAGTGTGGATGATTGGTCATTATTGTCAAGTAATTGGCGATGTATGACTTTTTTTTGTTAGTTTGTGAAATTGATATTATGCTTATAAGGTGTTTAAATTTTTATTTTTTTTAGAATTTTGACTAGTTGAATCTTAGATCTAACTTCTTTCAAATTCAATTTCAGGTTTTACTAATTAAAAATTAATTTTGATCCTCTTTGAAGATAAATAACAGCTTAATCTTAAGGTACTGGTTACACTAAATGTTGATCCATATAGTTATGTTCCTATAAAATGTACGTATATTACATTGATAGAGTTTATTGATATCCAGATGATGAGATGAAATAAAGATATTAATAAGTAAAATTCTTACGATGAAACATATGTAAACTATTTACAACAGTGGATTTTATCACAGAAGGCTAACACTAAGGGGAGCCTATTTCAAAACCACAATCACAATTGTAGCATTTGGTAGCATAGTTAATGTTATTATTTGATGTGATATTATTATGATGATCGGAAAAAAAAATATAGAAAAGATCGATACAACATCCTTATTGTTTCTTAATCTAAATAGGATAAATATAATTAGGCTTAAATAATTTTTGATCCCTATAAAATAAGGGGATTTTGATGTTAGTCATTTAAAGATTTTTGTATTGATTTTAATTTTTTTTTTAGATTTAGTTTCTATTATCAAATAACAATATTAACTGATGTAAAAACAATCTTGATAGTTGATTATTTTTTTTGGTACAAAGGAAATGACATAAAAACAAAGGTCTTAGAACAGAAGAAAAACCATTCCTTAGTAACTCTAAGACTCCATCAGGAGGTGAACACCAGCTTGCATCCACGTTGGTTAAGTCATCAGCTCCCCATCTAACCAAATGGTCTGCAAGGTGATTAGCTGGCGAAGTGATATGGACAAAATGAACGTCCCAATCTAACAAAGCCAAGGCTCTCATGTTCGAAAGCTTGTTGCAGTTGAAATGCAATGTTGCAGTACGGTTCTCATCCCAGTTGTTTAAGCATGCAATAACTTTCCATGTTATCTGATTCACAAACCACTTCTTTGAGACCCAAATTCCAGCAATGTTGGAGACCTTCTTTGATGCAGAGTATCTCAGCAAGCATAGAGTCCCCCACCCCCAGGTGCTTGGAGAACCCAAATTTTCACATCCCCACTGTATTTTGTGATACCACCAGCTCCCATCTACGTTCGATCAGCTTCACCTGGGACAACACATGAGGGTGCCATTTCTCGGCCACACCCAGATCCTAAGTTGTTAATCTGCACTTTACTTCCGCAATACTAAGATGAGCTAGCCATCTTGCATACATATTCAAGTGGCCACAGGTCATGGGAAAGTACTACATTACATCTCACTTCCAAGCCCACCACATAGTTAGCACCGTCTCCACCGACATCAGGTGATTAAGAATCCTGGAAACAAACTCTACTATATCATAAATCATCAATCAGCTAGAGCTAAGGATATTAGGGATAAGGTTGGAAAAAAAATCCATATCCATAAAATAATCTATATTGAATCCAATCTAATTCATTTTAAGTCCATTTAAATGGATTAGTTTTATATCCAAATCCATTTTTATGGATTTTAAATCCAATCCAATTAATTAGATATGAAATGGATATGAAATGGATATGGATTGGATATTTGGATTTTTAATTTTTTTTTTGTCAACTTTGTTTGAGACTATTTTTTTTGTCGATGTTCACTAATGATGATTTTAAGTTGTTATCGTTGAACCTATTTTTCGGTTAATATTGGTGATTTTTTTTAATTAACATTGATTAAGACTATTTTTGACCGACGTCAGTCGATGCTATTTTTATGCCGACGTCAGCTAAATTTTTTTGTTGATGTTTGTTGAAATTATTTTTTATCGACATCAAGTAGGTTTTTCACTCGACATTGACTATAGTTTTTTTTTGTCGACGTCAGACGAGACTATTTTTTGGCCGACATCGGTTGAAAAATCATCGATCGGCATTATCCAAAAAAACCTAGTTGACGTCGGTCAAAATATTTCTCCAATTGACTCCGATCGAAAAAATCCTAGTTGATGCCAACAAAAAATATCCCTAGCTAACGCAACCAAAAAAAATAGTCATGGTTAATGTTGACCAACAAATCCTAGAGTTTTCCAACAAAAAAATTTATCTAATGTCGATAAAAAAAATGTCTTGACAAATGTTGACAAAAAAAATATCAATGATCGACACCGGAAAAAAAAAACCTTATCAATGTTAGTCACAAAAACTCTAACCAATGTCGGCTAAAAATTAGTCATGATCGATGTTAATTGAAAAACCCCTAGTCAATGTCGGCCAAAAAGTGCATTGACTAAAAATTCTGGTCAACCTCAACCAAAAAGTAACCCTAGCTAAGATCGACCAAAAACATCATTGACCAATGTCGACTGAAAATGCACTTACTAATGTTAGCAAAAAAATAGTCTTGGTTGATGCCGGACTAAATATGTCTGGGCCGATATCTGTCAAAATTGCTTTGGTTGAGGTATATCAAAAATGCACTAACCAATATCGATAAAAAAATAGTTTTGACCAAGGTCGGTTGAAAATAGCTCTTCAATGGACTTGTACAAAATTTTCACTTTTTAGTATTTAATAACTAAAATTTGTAAAAAAAATCTTATAACATTTAAGTGGATATAAATTGGATATATCCAAATCCATATCCATTTAAATGGATTGGATCTTAAATCTAGTTTGTTTTTTAAAAAATATGGATATGGATTTAAAATCCAATCCATTTAATTAGATATAAATTGGATATGGATTGGATTCTTAAAAATTCAATCCATGCTCACTCCTAATTAGGGATACATATGTATGCTTAAGATTTAATCCATCATATTATCAATTTTAGTAAATAATTATTATTTATTTTTGTTAAAGATTACGCACACAATCTTAAAATGAATCTAACAAAAACATAATAAAAAAAAGAAACATGAGCATTAACTTGGTTTAGTAACAAGGAAAAAAATCATGTTATCTACATCCAAGGGATAAGAGAGTTGTAGTCTCTTCACTAAAATACCAAGAATAATCACAATAGTGTTCAACTCAAAGTTACACATCCATTTACTCAATCAGTGAATATAGGCCTTAAGATTATAAACAAGAAAATGAAGGTTTACAAGAAACCAGAAATAACCCACTTTACACTAGTATTAGGACAAGATAACACTTAACTTTCATCGAGTTCCTCTCCTCCGGTTCCTTGCAAGAATACATCTCGAGGACTCCAAGAGAACCATACCTAAGAGCCTGCAATGCAAGACAAACAAGAACAAGAACAAGAACAGAGACCTACACTATCATTGTCTACACCGTTCAATAGACCGAGCTCAAAGTATTAATGAAAGCATTAAACTTTAACAGAGCTAGGTCACATCAAGAACGTGTGAAGAAGACGAAGAGAGAAAGACACAAAAGCTTCAAGAGAGAGGAAAGCGAAAAGTTAGAAGTGAAAACGTACCACAACCTTCTGTGCAAAAACATTTTATGTTATTGAAACATAAAGCAAAACACACTGTATGGTCTTTGGGCCTTTAGAATCCTTTCTTTGGACTAGACAGACTCAACAATTTTATTATCATATTTATTGTTTTATTAAATTGTTAATTTGATAAGTCTTTGATTAAAATTAGAGACTTGTTATCATGATAGAGATTATGATAATGAGAAACAAGTCCTTTATAATTTTAATCTAAATTGTTCTTGATCGTAGAATTATTGTGAATAGGACATCAATAATCCGGATAGATCAATATATATGTAATGGTATTTATTAGTTAAAAATTAATAAATCTCATTTATTAAATTGCATATATAGATGATGTCTATGTAGATGTCATCATTGAACTAATTTTAATAATTAATATTACCTTCATATGTCAATAAGAAATTCTCAAAAAGAAATGTAATACTCTCCTTCTACTTGAGATTATC
>PYAF01002008.1:1272139-1323901 GCA_007407185.1 Glycine tomentella | reverse complement strand
TAATTAAGAAGAAATCCATCAACTCTAGTTAATAAGTTTGAATGGAAAAAAAGAGTTTATTAAATCATTAATTGATTAAATAAAATGTGTTAACTTGTTAAAGTTAATCTTAAAGTAAATGATATTATTTTATATTATTCGGAAGTTAAGAAATATTGTTAGACGTCTACTTTAATTAATAAATTAATTATAATTAATTTATATCAATTTAGTGTTGAATCTATAAGGTCACCTACAAATAAGTGTTTCAATTTTTATAAAAGAAAATAATTAAATTAGAAAATTTAATCTAACATTTATTTTTTATTTCAATTTTTTTTTTTTAAAAATGGATATATTTTTATAGGCGAATCAATCCTATATATTTTGTTAGCACCAAAATATAATTAATATAACGGTTTCCCTTCTTACAAAAATCAGTCCAACAGATCAAATACAAACGGGATCCCACGGCAGATAAAACAAATATTTTGCAATCCTGTGCGGTCGTTTTCCTTCTTGGTGGGCAGCACCTTTTGTGAATGCCACTAAGCATCATCCAATATCCAATTCAATTCCTCAAATAACTCGGATTCCCCATTTCATAAAATTCAATGTACCACAATATATTATATTCACGAGAAGATAGATTATGTAGCAACGTATTAAAATAATTTTATTATAAGAATTTACCATATATAATAAATTTAATTTATTTATCTAATAATTATTTTAAAAATCATGTTAATAATAATTTATAATTAAATAAAAAATATGAATGTATAATTATTAAACTCTTATATTATCCAATTTAATATTTATATATTAATAATGTAAAAAAATAATTTTACATTATTATTTAATCATAATTTATTATTTAAATTATTTTTAATATTTTAAAAGTTAATAAATTTAATATATATGATGAGTTATGAATTGTAATTGAATGATTAAGGTAAATTTTTTTTGTAATGTGAGTGCATATCCTTTTTTCTATATTATCATATGATAAAAAATATAAAGTATTAATTAATTAATTGTGGATTTGAACAAGATTTGATGCCTTAAAATAAAATAAAAGAAAACATGGATTGAAGAGTTACTGAAAGAGAAGATAAAGCAAAAAAGGAAGAAGCTACCTACATTGGTAATAGGAAGAAAGAAAGAAAGAAGATTTGGATAGTGCATATCCCGAAACAGTTGACCTTGCGAGACAGACACAGCACCTTCAATTCTTCATTCCTCGAATCGCAATTCACGAAGCGTCTCAAATTCACATTAAATTCTCCCAAAACTCAAACTCAAACTCAAACTCAAACTCAAACACAAACTCAAGTAATTCTAATTTTCCCTCCCCGAAAACGATGTCGTTCGAGGTGGAGGAGGAGGAGGAGGCGTTCGAGCACACGCTCCTGGTGGTGCGCGAGGTGTCAGTATACAAGATCCCGCCGCGAAGCACCTCCGGCGGCTACAAGTGCGGCGAGTGGCTCCAGTCTGACAAGATCTGGTCGGGGCGGATCCGCGTCGTGTCCCGGCGCGACCGCTGCGAGATCCGCCTCGAGGATCCGAGCTCCGGCGATCTCTTCGCCGCCTGCTTCGTCTACGCCGGCCAGCGCGAGACTTCCGTCGAGCCCGTCCTCGACTCGTCGCGCTACTTCGTCCTCAAGATCGAGGACGGCCAAGGCAAGCACGCCTTCATTGGCCTAGGGTTCAATGAGCGCAACGAGGCCTTCGATTTCAACGTCGCGCTCTCCGATCACGAGAAGTACGTCCGCCGCGAGCACGAGAAGGAGGCCGGAGACGGAGCCGCCGCCGAGGAGTCGCAGATCGACATTCACCCCGCCGTCAATCACAGGCTCAAGGTATATCAATCACAATTTCTACTATCTAATTGTTTTGATTCGGTAATTGAACCGAAATTCGCGATCGTGATTATTGTTATGAATGCTGAATGCTGAATTAGTTTGTTTTGAGATGAATAAACAAAAGCCACTTAAAACATGCTGAGATGTATAATTTCATTGGTTTAGTTAAGTTTGAGTGAATGAAGCATGATTCAATGTTGTGGTTAAGTGGATCACTGAGATGATGCTTGTGTTGAGCGTAATTCTTTAGTATCTACTGTATGCTATTCTTATATGAGAAGAAGAAAGTAAGAACGTAAAATGAATTCAGCTTCTCGTATAGGCGAAAATCAATTTATGCACTTAAGTTTGTATAGAAGCTCTTTTCATTTAACTTCTCCAAAAGCTTAGGTACATAAGTTGATTTTAGCCTGGGCAAAAGCTCAATGCATTATATCTTTTTCTTTTCTTTTCTTATAAGTGCTTATAAAAAAGTTAATCCAATCAGGGCCTTATTTTGATTTGGTCAAATCCAATTTTTTGAGCAATTTCTAAGGGTGTTTCAGTTTCATAATTCTCCAAGATTTTGATGAATTTACATTTTTCTATTGTCTTAACAGTATGTTTTTCTTACCCCGTTGATCATGATGGCTTTTTCCTGTGTTTAAGATGGTGTGTTTTTTATTTGGCCTGTAGGAAGGGGAAACCATTAGGATTAATGTGAAGCACAAATCAACTAGTGGAACTGGCATGCTCTCAGCTGCTGGCCTAACCAGTGGGCATGCTGCGACACCAAAGCCAAAAACCGTGAGTCTTGCTCCCCCACCAAGCGGGGCAGGGAAAATCAGGTCTCCTCTTCCACCCCCACCAAATGATCCCATTGCTGCTCGGACTGCTTCCACCAGTCGCGCTACTGATCCTAAAGGGACATACGAAAGTGCAAAACATTCTACTGATGCTTTATCAGATTTTTCTCAACTACAGGTATGCTGGTTCTGCTCGTTCTCTTGGCTGTTTGGCATGTTGTTTGTTCATGTAATTTAAAAGTTTAGGGCTTAATAGTTATTGCATAGCATGACATAACAGCAACGTCGTGTCTTATAGATTGTTTAAGCATGTTATTTATCTACTTTTTGTATGATTGGTTAGCTTAACTTTTTCATCACTGCATTCTTGATCTTGTATCCCCAAATGTGAAGTTATCGTTCCTTTGTTTACATAAAGGTACTACTAGTTTTGTGCTGATTTTATTCGGTAAAGACCAATAAGAATATTAACTGCATTTATTCTTGTATGACAATTCTGGCAGATTTGTTTATTGTTTTAGTTTTAGATCCTAGTCATCAATCTAGGTTTCTACATATAGTGACCGTAATGATTTGAAAAACAATCAATCATCAACTGACTTTCTGGAGATCCCAGTCTAACCATGAGGCTTTCTGTTTGAGTTAAAAGTCCCAGCCGCAGTCCAAAATCTAGAGTAAGATTCACATTTCTTGTGTGTTTGCATTTACAGAAAAATCTTCCCACAACAACCACCTCCAGATCGACCACAGCTTCAGGATGGGCAGCCTTCTGATTATATATATGAGCATTTTAACAATGAGGCTTTGATTATTCTCTGATTTTTTTGGTTCTTTATTTTGAGAAAAGAAACAGTGGAAGAATCTGCAGAAAGAGGTTTTATAAGTAAAGTTAGCACAAAGTACCAAGTAATTCGATTGCTTGAGGAATGAATATCCTGGAAATTTTTATGTTTTTCTTTGTTTGTAATAACAGTTTTCTCATATCTCTATAAAAAGAATTACCTCCCGATCTCCTACCCCCGAAAGGAATCTTTTTTTGACTGAGGTGTGCTTTTGATTTTATGTTCAAGGTACTGTTCCGGATGTCATGTGTCGTAGGTATATATGAAGTTATTATGTTGCTTGTAATAATAATAATAATTACAAAGTGACAATGTCTATTTTAACAGCTGCTATATGTTACACTTGTGCAACAGGCAAAAGCTTTGTGCCTAAGTAGCTCTACTCGGACGATTGTACTAAATTCTAAAACTCAGAACTTGACTTTAGATTTTTGGAGGCTATAAATTCAGATTTAGCATTTGTTCTAATAAACTTTTCATAAATACTTATTGGAAAAGAAAATAAGAAATCTATATGAGACTTTCTACAAATTAATTTATACAGAAGTTAATTTTAACTTTTATAAAAACATATTTCACTTTTTTCTTTTTCTTTTGTTCTCTTGTTTATAATTTTTTTATAATCAAAATAGGCTATTAAGCCATTGATCCAAAATCAATGGCTAGGCTGTACCATTGTAGGATTGCACAAAATTAGCCGTTCAAATTTCTCGTTAGAAAAATTTGAGGTTCAGGATTTTATTTTGAATGGTTTATCCCTCCGATACTCTCTACTCAGGATTCAAATATCTAAGTAATAAATAGCCATAATATTTAACTTAATTGTATTTTTAGTCACTCAAATTAGGTTTTCTCTTCCAGTTTTTCAAACAAAAGTTTATATATTTTTAGTCATTCAATTTTCTTTAAAAAATCTTCTCAGTCCCTTTCCTCAAATAAAAAGATTTACATTTTTTAATCCCTCAATTCTGGTCGAAGGGACTAGAGCATTTTTTTAAAATTAAAAAGACTAAAAAACAACGGATCCCCTAATTTGACAGACTAAAGCTATAATTAAACCTATCTATAAAATCTTCCAGTGCTAATAAAAATGTGGGATCCATGCACACATGTACCAGACAGAAATCATATGGTAAGGAATCGCGATGAAAGAACCAAATGAATCAAAATAGAAATTATGCGGCTTTACAAAACTACTATTTACTGCACACCTTAGAGGCTTCTGTTTACCTATTTGTCCCTTCTCAGTATACAAAATTGAGCTAAGAACCCAATGATGAGCTCTACAGGCATTCTTCTCACATGTATCCCACAAAAAAAGCTCAAGATCAGTACAAAAAATAAACCGTGTCAGCACAAAGAAGCAAGCTTCAGAGTCTACTGTTCAGACTATATAATGAATATTTCATCAACTTAAAGCACCGCGCAGTCAGAATTGATATATTGGCAAATAGTCTCTATTGATGGTCTCGTTTCAGAATTGGTAGTCTGGTTTCAGAACCCAATAGGATCCTTTAACAGAATTTGATCCTTTATGCAGAGTAGCAATTTCATTTAACAGAGTCTTGAACAGCGCAAGATCTTTTGAGGGAATACGGTCCTTGAAATACTGAACTATGCTGGCAGAATCGGAACTACCACCTCGTTGTTGTATAAAAGTAAAGATTTTTCCACATATTATAATCTAAGTGCAATTGTATTGTATGAGTGTTTAGGATTTCTATAGTAAATAACCGGAGGTAATCCATCTTGAATTGAGTGAATTAGGATAAATTATGTATTATTTTCTTTTTCTCTATTTTCTTTTTCTTTTATCTTAATTATTGTGTAATTATTCGACATCCAACAAAATATTCATCAAGAACATTCTTTTGCTCATTTTCCCACTACATCTTAAGGATAGGATGGGTGAATCTCATGTAACTTGTGATTAAAACAACATAGTTCATTAAATTTTATGTTTGAAGAATTACAATTTACAAAATCCTGGAAAAATATTTCCAGTTAATGAACAAAAAACATCTACGTTTTAAACAAGAAATACTTTTGGAATGAATTTTTAAATTGTTTTTCTCCAATTTATTAAACCTTGGTCAACTTACAAGTGAATAAAAAGGATATGAAAACACTAATCACCTTGACCTCATATACCCTCAAAACTTTCAGTTGGTGTATTGTAGTACACCCATAAGTCTATCAGAATGTGCAATTTATCAATTCTGACTGCAGTCAGTGTTATTCAGATTGGTTATGGAATTCAACAGTCGGGGAGGTAAATTGCACCAATGGGAAAGTTGATGGGAGCAAATTGCAACAAATTTGTTAGAAATTCTAGAGTCTAAGAATCATGGTGAATGTTTTACTTTGCACATTAGCATTGTTTTTCGGCAGGGGGATGCTACAATGAAAGTTGAAGCTAATAGCAAATTAGGTGAAGCGGAGGATTGGTTTCAAAAGTTAAATTAAATATATGATCTCTATATTTGACACAGTTTTATATTTTGGTCCCTACATTAAGAATCTCTAATTGTAAATCAGGTAACCTGTTTGTTTGAATAAAAAAAAAGTTCACGTGGTTTGACACACACCGGTTGGGCTCGACCCGGTGCGTTTTGGCAGTTCCATTAACCACCGAAAAGCGGTGGGTGGAAGTGGCGACGTGGTTGGTGGTGTCTTCACACATTTTGTTGGTTTGTTTCAACTACCGCAGGGACTGACGTGTAACTTTTCTACTGGCTCCGAATTGGAACCTAAGACAATATGAATAGCTTCTTCTCCAATGGCGGTTCCACAACAATGGCGGCAGAAAACGAAGATTCCCGCGGAATCCGCGTCACCGCCATGCAATTCTCCTACGACGTGCAACAACCGCCACTCTTCCTCGACTTCAATCTCAACGTCTCTCCAGGATCTCGCTGCCTCCTCGTCGGTGCCAACGGATCCGGTAACTTCGCTTTCACTGATTGTGTTTTTCATTACACGTGTCACGTGTGAGTGAATGTGAGGAATTTGTGTGTGAAGGTTGAGTTCGTCGATTGCGTTTGTGCAGGGAAGACGACTTTGCTGAAGATTCTGGCGGGGAAGCACATGGTTGGAGGAAGAGACGTTGTGCGTGTCTTGAATGGTTCCGCTTTTCATGACACTCAACTCGTTTGTAGCGGAGATCTCGCTTATTTGGGCGGATCCTGGAGCAAAAACGTTGGCTCCGCTGTGAGTTCTTTTTTATTTTTATTTTTATTTTTATTTCTCTTTATGATTTTCCAATGTGGTTGTGTAGTAGGGTGAACTTTTCCTTTTTCGCGTATTTATAGTTGATTATTGACTGATTGTTCAATTTCACTCAGACCATGATACTGTGCTAGTGTATTTTGATTGTTTAATGTTTGTGATAATTGGCTACCACAACTCCTATATACTGAAACTCTTAATTACCTACTGTAATTTGTTGGTGACTGAGGATGACTTTTCTGTTTATCAAGGTTTGCACACTGTTTCTGAACCAATATTTGTGTTGTTTTTTTTTTTTTTTGCTACACTAGATACTTTGTTTTCCTTAATAGGTTTCCTTCTTGGTGACATTTTTTACTGGTATACTAATTTAGCAAGTTTAACCATGAGGATAGGTTTTACTGTACTCCCTTCTATCATGTTATTTATCTATAATAAGGTGTAAATCATCTAGAAGTAGTGTGGTTTTCAAATTCATAGACTAGAAGAGGTGCTGGTCTCACCCGTGTTCCTTAAAATTAGGAAACTTGAGCATGTCCTAGGCCTTTGTGAAGTTGAGTCAATTATTTTCTCCTCAATTTTCAGTGTCATTTAAGAAAAAAATTTGATTTGGGGGTTTTGGTAAACTTAATACTATAAGACCAAGTTGGGAATCTTGTTTCTGTTTCTGTTTCTGTTGTAGTACAGTAGATTAGATGCACAGCCTTCGTGTTCTCTTAGCCAGAAGTCCAGAACTAATAACTACAGATAGATATCAAGTTTTTTCCATATTGCTGATCCATTCAGCCATGAGTTGTCAACCCGAACCATATGTGGGCTTTGGTCCTAACAAAAGCCCCATGTTCATGAATTACAGGAACCCACCTCAGAGCCTCAGTTTAATGTTTTTCTTTAGACACAATTTTACGATACTGATTTTTCTTCATATAACATTTTTTTTTTTTGATGGTTTGTACGCACACTCTACCCAAATCTCATTTAATAACCTTTTTTTTTTTGTACAATTTTATCAATTTAATTTCAAGTATTAATGTAGTTGCTACTACATTCAGGGTGAAATTCCGCTCCAAGGAGACTTCTCTGCTGAACATATGATCTTTGGAGGTGGGTTTTCGGATGGAGTTGTCTTTGTTGCCAAAAGCATTTGTATCTCCATTTTTTTTTATTTGTAAATATCAAGAGAAAGCTAATCAACATGTCAGATCTGCAACTGGCTTCCGTACTGTAATGTTGAATTAGTTTCTCTGTGATAATTAGCAATTCAAATACAATTGTTCTTTAATTCTGATGTATAGTAGAACTAAGTTGTTCCCTACTTTTATCAGTTGAGGGTGCTGATCCAGATAGGAGAGATAAGTTAATTGAGCTGCTTGATATCGATCTACATTGGCGAATGCATAAGGTATCTGATGGGCAGCGGCGTCGAGTGCAAATCTGTCTTGGTCTTCTTCATCCATATAAGGTATCATTTAAAAGCCTAGAGGATTTGTTGTCTATGGTTGCTATGCTCTTGTAGAGAATTTGTCAATGCTCACTAGAATGTGCTTTCTTTTGCATGGTATGCTTAACGTATTGTGGTGGACTTTTTTGAAGAAAAAACAACTTTGAATTCTGACAATGCATTACTGTCTTTGGCATTATTGTTTTTTTCTATGTACTGGCACAGGTCAAATCAACCAGATTATATGACTGATTAGCTGGAACCCTTGATTAACATTTCAGGTTCTCTTGCTGGATGAGGTTACAGTTGATCTGGATGTTGTTACTCGGATGGATTTATTGGACTTCTTTAGGGAAGAATGTGAACAGGTATTTACTGGCTGTCTATATGACTGCGGAAACACACTGGATATGGGAATGGAAAACTTTAACGAGGATGGCCCCAATGTGTCATTAGATGATAGCTGGTCTTTATTGGAATGATAATCATATTAAAATATAATAGAGTTTGCTCTTCAATTTCTACAATGTACAACGTATATACTAGATATTGCCCCAATGTGTCTACTTAAAGCAATCATTGAAAATATAATTCCTTAATTATTCTTACTTTAGGGAAAGGTAATATATGCCCATCTTGCGAAGCCTGGAATGTTGGGTTCAAAAACAATACTTATTTTCTTATGTTTTCGAATTTTTTGCAGAGAGAAGCTACAATCGTATATGCAACCCATATTTTTGATGGACTAGAGACTTGGGCAACTCACTTGGCATACATACAAGAAGGTGAACTGAGAAGAGCAGAAGAATTAGCAGATGTTGACGAGTTGAAATCTTCAACTAATCTTCTGTCTGTTGTTGAGACCTGGCTCCGTGCCGAAACAAAGCTTGAAAAGAAGAACCCTATCCAAAAGACTTCTGTTGCTAGTTCTCCTTTCTTTTCATCCAGACACATGGCATACTATCGATAGTCTTTTTGACACAAATTCTCTTATGAAAATAATTGGGTGGCAAATACAAGCAATTCGTTCTTTCATGCTTGTCAAGTTCGTGGTTTCCTTATATTTTCAACATTTTTTTTTGGAGTATTTATACGTTTAAACAAGCATGATTAAATGAATCATAGCCTTATAATCACCATGAAGTCATATGGGGCTGGATTTGGCCGATAACATGTATTCCTTTTTTCATACCATAAATGAATGAAAAATAATTAATTACTGAGACTAGATACTTCTGCCAATATGTTGCATCATGGTTTAAGTTGTTAGTTGTTACTGGCTCCGCGGAGTACTTCTTTATACCAATTGCTATGACACAAGTTTACAACGGAAGGAGATGATTAAAATTTATGGGATACTACGACCAGTAAATATAAGTACAGGATAATTCTTACTTCATAAGTTAGGTTTTTTGTTAAGTTAAACTTAAACTTCAGTTCTAAATTTCTAATATGGCATAATAGCTTGTGCTAGTGGTTGTTGTCAGGTTATTGAGTCAAGTCATTATTGTATGTATCACTTGTAAATGTTCAATCCGTAATTTTATACTTGAAATGTCCTCACTTTAACATGCGATGATATGTTAGAGATCCCATATTTATTAGTGATGTAGCCAAAATATTAAATAAAATAGATACTACTACATGATACGTATATATTGGGAACAAATTTATTGTCCCCTTAGTCAACAACTCTAGTTGTTCATCCATTTTGACAGCAATGCTTCTCCAACTTTCTTGTCACAAGTTAATGGGTCATGCGACACTTGTCTTAAGTTGCGGTCTTCTTGGTTTTTCCATCTTAGTCCCCTTTATGAGACCATATCTTATCAAATTAAACAAGTGAAATTTCAATATTTACACATTGATAGTGCATTGAACAATAATGCTAATAAACTACTCTTGCCTGCGTTCATATATTATGTTGGTGATTTTAGTGTCATCTATGGATTTTAGTAGTAATGTGATTTACTATAGGCCAATGCGATTACGCGTTAAGCTTTGGAAACAAGTTAGGGTAGTGCGGAGTGCACGCTTGTTGAGCCAACGCATAATTGACCGCGATTACGGTGCGGGGTTCCAAGAGGCAGCGCCCCTGGCTGGGATCCAGGGGATTGTTGGAGTTTTGTTTAAACTCTATGAGTTATGAATAAGAGGCGGTTAACAATTCAAAATAGTAACTACTTATAACCGCTCTTGGGAAAGGGAAGAAAAATAACTACTCCCAACCGCTCCGATCACCAACGGTTACGATGGTTTATCGCCAAGAGTTGCATTGTTTGGAAAAACTCCTATATAAGGAGTCATTTGGCCTCAGATTTAATATATACGAAAATCATACTTTCTCTCTACATTCCTGATCTGTTCTCTATTTCCAGAAGCAGATTGTTCTTCAAAGAATTATCCAAACAAGGATTTCGTGAACCCAGGCAAGAATAGGGTCGAAATACTTTGTTCGGAAAGTGTACGAACACGATTCTTTGAAGTTATCCAGGATTATCATACCCAAATTTCTAACATATTATACTAAAGTCCCAATTATATAATCTATTTGATAACGAATAATTATGTAAAATTAATACATAAAATATATTTCGTAATATCTATTCTAATAAAGTTTTTTTGTTCGAAAAAAAAACTTCATTAAAATAGAGATATAAGTACAAGGGACAACCTCCCTTATATCAAAGTACAAGTTAAACACATAATTTAGTCTTTATATGTTCTCAATTTGATATCTCATTGTAAAAACTTATTAAGTTGATGTCTATATAAGTTGAATAATCGAAATTTGATTGTGAGTTATTAAATGGTAAAAATAAAATTATGTAACTGGAAGGGTTATTCCTAAAGATCTAACGAATTATTATTAATTGGAATCGTTGGATGTTTTTGAATTTTATTAATTCCTTCTTTTATTCCACTGTAATATTTTTTTATTGTTGAATTGTCGTATTTCAAAACAATCATATTTTTTTTGCTTATAGAAAAACATTTCTCCTTTTTATTCAATAAATATAAATAGTTACATGATTTTAATTAAGTGATTGTTGATTTTTTTTCTTGAATCAACGGAAAAAATGGATTGATGTTGATTTGACTCATTATGCAAGATAAATCTTGAATCAAGCGAATACTTCATTTTTCTTATATATGAGATATGTGATGCTATTATGGATTTGATCTCTCCCATCATAATGTCCCCTCTAATGAATGTTGACCACTAATTCCCTTATAATGTAGTTCTCAAACTTTTAACACATTTTTAATTTGGTTTATATACGTGTAGTATATTTTTAATTTGATTTCTATACATGTTATTACAAGTATTAAATTAAGAATGCACTACATGTATATGCATAAATTAAAAATGTGTAAGATGATTAATGTAAGATTATTAGAGATGACAGGAACCAAATCGATAATTTTTATTTGTATAAGGATCAATTTAATAAGTTTTTATGTACATAGGCTAAATTAGTAACCTGCAACATGTATAAGAACTAAATTATGTTTATAAAATAAAATAAAAGATTCCAAGGTTGTCATGTCCTTATCTTGAAGTTAGGAGGTGCCTGTATGGTGTGAAATTCATAATTTTCAATGTTCAATATTTGGTGCAAATTTTGTTTTTGATCGATATGTGCACAGTAGAAAATGGCTATATAGACAACCATGGTGTTGATTGAGGCAGAAGGCTAGAGGTTTATACAAGTCAAAAAACTTCTTTATTTTTTCTTTTATAAAACTTCACTTCGTTAGCCTTGAAACTTGAAAGATCTATTTGAGATCCAATATTGAAAGTTTCTACGTGGCAAAAGATTCTAAATTTAGCGTTTTGTTTGGGGATCAAGGAATAAAGGCCCCCACATGGCAAGAAATTCTAAATTGACATTTTTTTAATTTATAGAAATTGAACACGTCTTAAGGTTTTACAACATGCATATATCTATTCAACCAAAGAGTTAGATCTCATAATAAATTGACATTATCTAATTAGTGTCTTCTCTTGCTACATGAAATTAATATCGATGCTCGAAAATGTAAATATGAATATACTATTAAATGACTTAAATTCACATTATTTTTCGTGTTCCTAATTTATTTTAAAACAGAAGGATCTTTTGTAAAAAAACAAACAGAAGGGACTATTTTATTTCATTGATTGTGTTAGTGTTTTCCATATTTGGCATATAATGTCATCACAGAATTTTGTTTTCAGATGAATAAAAATACTGTGGAGACAATTACACGGTATATCTCAATGCATGAAGTCATGTTTGAATTTTATGCATAACAGGTAAAGTGTAACTAATGATAAGTGATTTGTTCACTTAAACAAAGGATAAATATTTAAACTTTAGAGAAATCGCTTGTAATTTGTAAATAACAAAAAATAACCTAACTGTATTCCTCCTACAAATAAAAATTAGTCCCATAATAAATACGTAAGTAAACAAAAAAACAAAGAGGCAATTCTAATTGTGTTTAACTAGTTTTTGCATAAATAGGTTTTTTTCTGGAAGGCAGAACAAATTATGTATTTTGTATATAAAAGCAAGTCTTTACAAGTGGTACAAACTATACAAAAAGTGCATGCACATGCAGGAATTGACATTCCCTTCCCACAAAATAATCCTATATATGTTGCCCACCCAAAAGAAAAACATCACAACAATTAATCATCCACTTTGTTTGTGCCGTTTAATTTGTTATATATCCAGCCTACAATCAGTATGTGAGACAAAGCAAAGGTTTACTACACCAGTTAGCAAAAAAGATCCCAGTTTTAACATAAGAAAACCTTAAACATGTGATTTTAGATTTCATAATCAAATTCATGTATATATAAAGAAATGCCTGTTTAATCAATTGAAAAGCTTTCACACATAAAAAGTCATTAGTGGTAAGTGTTTGGTTCAGGTCACATATATAACAAGTATAAGTGAATTAATTAATTATTCTTTACAAAAAAATTATATATGTATATATATAATTTTGTGTGTTTTTATTAGTTCAACATTAATGCATTGTAAGTATTACACTATCAAATAATTTAAAATCATTATAATATAATTTTTAAAGTAATTATTCATTTAATTAAAATTCGACAAATTTATCATGATGATAATATGTAAATTTGAGGTTTGAACCTAAGCATGGATCTAATTTAGTAACCAATACCCTTTGTAGTAAGATTATATTTATATATGTGTGTGATATTACATAATGTGATTGAACATATATAACTCTTTGAAACTATTAGGATTGTTCACCTTTGGAATGAGAGTAATAAGGGCATTTGCAAGTGAGGCATCAAAATGACTTATGAAGATCAAGATGTTGGGGCTAGGGCTAGCATTTACTCCTATGAGATGTATTTTTCATACCTTAAAGGATATCAAAAGTAACAAAATATTGATTTGTCTTAATAACTAAGACTATAATTATTGTCATTAGATGTATAAGGACCTAAAGGCCACCCGAATGTCCATAGTAAAGATCATAGTGTACCTCACTTGGGTTCAAAGGGTCTTCCTTCTATCAAATTGGATACCATTCTACATAAGTATAATGGAAGTAGTTTTATGTCTCCTACTAATGTCCCGAACATGCCTCTTTACTACATTATTATTATATTCATGATGTTCCAAGAAAGCACTTAAATATCCCTAAATTTTGTGATAATGAGAATAATCACCATTAACATTATCATAACACTCAAAGAAAAACATAGACGTAATAATATTGCTCTTAATTCTTTGATGCATGCATGTTTACATTCACACTTGGTGGATGGACTTGGTTATCAATTGTTATGTCATGCATGAAATTTTCTTATTGCAGGTCATTTGTGATACCCTTCTCAAATAAATGCTTGTCAATGAACCAAAAATAAAAGGGCCTAATTGTTCAATATGTATGGTTGACTTGAATAAAGTTTTTGGTACACTTTGTAATGTTATTGGATTAAGAACACTTGAGTGTGTCTAAATAGTTGGAGGATTGTTGACCGTGGAAAAATTACTTGCATTCTAGCATGAACATTTGAAGAAGATGGGGAATTTAGACTAGTAGTATCCTTAAAGGTGGATTGATCATGCATTTTTTTTTTTGTTTCGAAGGGTGATTTTGGGGGTTGATAGTGATTCCACACATGGTTGACTTGTTGAGTTTGTAACTTCATTAAATGTTGGTGCATTATTACATTTATTATCACCATTGGTTACATTTAAAGGTCCATTAGACTTAATTTATAATTTCCTTTTTTTCCCTATCTTTATTAATGGGAGAAATACATTTTTCTTAGCAATCATGCAATTACCAAGCAAATCAATTTCACTATTTTTGCACTTTTCTTATTTTTCTCCAATGTCAAAAATTTCTACATGATTATTATTGAGTTATTAGCATTCAATGCACCACCTTGCCCTACCTCATGGGACTAAGGGGTTTGCCATGGCTATTGTGGGTTTGCTGGTATAGTTGCAAGACGATGATTGTAACAGTCGCACTTGTAAGAATGAGGTGAAATCCTTCATACCAATTGTAACTTTATAGTAATGGTCATTAAGTCATACTTTATTTATAACTGGTTTGGTTAAATCAATCTCCACACTAACGGGAACAAATTTTCTTATTAGACCTTTAGTGTGTTATGATGCACCTTGATTTTGGTTTCCTACTATTGAGGCAATATCTTCATAGGATCTTCCATCATAGTAGGAATGAAGACTAAAATCAAATGATCCCTCTAAAGTGACATTGTCTTTTGACAAATTAAATTTTACCATATAAAAATCGTTATTCTTGTCCATTATATCAAAGTCTCCATTTAGACACCATATCTTTTTAATCTCCTCCATAACATTACAACTAGTATTTTTCCTTAATAATTTTAGATTAATTAAATATTTTTTCATCTTTATAATTTAATATTTTTTTTCATTTTTATCCTTGTAATTTTTTATTCAAGTTTTTGTAAAATATATTTATTTTATTTTTTTCTTAAAATACTTAAAATAAAATTTTAAAGATGAAAAATTAAACAAACTAATATGTGAGTAAATATAATAAAGCAACAATGTTCATACTTTCAAAATTCAGGTCGGCTACAGCGGCAGTGATAGTGACTCCACCAATTTTCCAAGAGAAAACGATACCTATATACATAACATTCTCTATGCCTGCATCTGCATGAACAGGTATTTTTAAAACTTATCCATTTTTTTAAAAAAATATTATTTCCCCTAAAGAGACAAAATTCTTTCCAATTAAAAAATAGGGGCAGCATTGAAATCGAAACCGGTTTCTCGCGAGATCCAAAGTTACTATTTTTTAAATGTCAAAAAACCGAAAATTGCCCTTTAATATTTTATTTTGTTTTGAACAAATAATCAACTTCTTTTTCTAAAATATGACAGGTGACAAATTCATCATTAAAAAATAAAATATAAATTTAATACTTGAATATATAAAAAATATAACAAATTAATAACATGGTTAAATTTGTAAAATTATTTTATTATTGAATTATTTATAAAATTAATTATTATATTTTTACAAAGGATTAAATTAAATTTTTATTTTTTAAGAATGAATTTTTCAGACTTACACTTTTTAGAATAAATTTGATTATTTATTAAAAAAAATTGTACTTTTCCATTATTATTATATTTTTGTTTTTATTTTAGAAAAGAAGATTTTAGTTGCACATTTGGCATAAAAAGCGAACGCCATGTCATATACGAATACACAGAAAGACAGCTTGAAACACAAAAAATCACGCGCAAAATTCGTATCTCTCAGTTCCTCACCGAAGCCATTGCCAATTGCAGTTGCAGTTGCCATTGCGCAACGAATTTGCTACTCTCTCTCTCTCTCTATCTGTCTAGGGTTTCGCGCGATCATCATAACAATAACACATCTTTTTCATACCGCGGTAATCCGAATTCTCAGCTTCTTTCTAGAAACGCAATTCTTCTTCCACATTATGGTTTCTTCCTTTCTTTTCCTAAACCCTAAAAAAAGTTAAATCCTTTTTGCTTCTTTCACCTCATGCCATCGAATTTACTGTTTTAGCCCCCGAAATGCCTGGAACCGAGGAATTGAGGTACCCGGAAGAAAAAAAAAATCGTTTTTACTCGTGAGCTTTTGAGGGAAAATGTAAATATTCGTCGTGGGAAATGGGTTATCAGCGAAATTAGGAAGTGCAGGGAAACAAGACTAAAATTTTTACCTTTTTGTTTGTAAAAATTGTAGGGTGACTTATGTAATTATGTTCATATTGATGAAGATTTCTTGAGATTGAGTTTTTTGTTTTTCCTTTTAGGGGTTTGGAGTGAAGTGTTTGGGAATGGTTAGAAGGGTGATTGTGAAGCATTGAGGTGTGGAAATGGATTCTGCAAGAAGTTGGCTTCAGAAGTTCCAGCCTCGAGATAAAACCAGGGCTGCTGGGAAGAAAAGGGAGGAGGATGGCAATGGAGGAAACCAGGATTCGAACGAAGCCATGGATGAAGCATTCCTTTCCAGTGTCACGAAGCAGAAGGTGGCAGCAGCAAAGCAGTACATTGAAAACCATTACAAGGAGCAAATGAAGAACCTTCAGGAGAGGAAGGAGCGGTATGGTTAAGTTTATCTCTGATTCTGATAAATGTTTATATATATATATATATATATATATATATATATATATATTCGGAAGGAAAATGCTTAACTTAACGAAGAATGACTGCATGAAAACTGACAAATGTTTTCAATTGGTTAGTTATTTAATATTTGATCTTCTTTTGATTTCTGTTAAATCTAAGTAATTACTTGCTCACCTTAAAAAAGCTTTACACGTGTACTTTCGTGCATAAGGGCATTTGTTCTAAATATCATCCCTCTATTCGGAAACATCAAGTGAGGACACCTGCTCGTATTCAAACCACTTGCCTGTAGTTTTTTGTGGCGTCCCTCTCTGCTTCTTATAAGGACTTTTAGTGTTATTCTTTAGGCCGGAGTTGTCTCCTGTCAATCCTATTGGGTGCTCTGAAAGTTGATCTCTATAGCTGATGCTGTTGATTGATACTAAGTCTTAAAATTTTTGTCGGATAGTGTTATTTTGTTGATATTTGTTTACATCATTTTGGACTTTAATTCTGTAAATCTTCTAGTATTTGTTTTTAGCATTTCCGTTGCACTTTTCCATCACTATGTAGATACGAGTCATACCGCAAGATATGTTACTTTTTTTTGCACTTGGTTGCATTGATTTAACTGGGATTTCCAAGAATACAGCGAATGGGGTGTGTGATTGAAAATTGAAGTTGGAATGTCTCATCGAGTTCAGTCTTATGAAAACATTTGTATTTGTAACTCAAATTTGGTAGTTATTGTCATTATTTCCATGAGGAGGTTTGAATGTTTTTGGGAAATTTGGAGGACTATCCATACAAAGAGTGAGTTACTTGTTTTTAATTCTTCATGAAACTAGTATGTGAACTTGCATTTACTGAGTTTGAAGAATCTCTATTATGTTCTTAATGGGAAGGTTTAATGAGATCCAAGATCATTGGCTCTTAACACATGCTCTTATACTGTGGAAGCTATAAAGTTCTAATAATTTACTTGATTGGAAACGTGCTATAGTGGGAAATGGTTTCCTCTCTCTACTTTTTGTTGAGGTGCATGAGAAAATTGCTGGAATTGGAAGTGGCATCTTTGCTTCAATGTTAATGTGTACTGTTTTAGTTGTTTTGGCAAATATGTGATAAACTTTTATAACATATCAGTTGCTTATAACAGTCGAACCATCTTGGAAAAGAAGTTGGCTGATGCTGATGTCTCTGAGGAGGATCAAAACAACCTGCTTAAGTTTTTAGAGAAAAAGGAAACAGAATATATGCGCCTTCAGAGGCATAAGATGGGTATTGAAGATTTTGAGTTATTGACAATGATTGGAAAAGGCGCATTTGGGGAGGTATGTATATGATTATTGTGATATGACTGACTATGCTTTCTTCCTCCTACTTATGAATATGTTTTAAAGACTGGTAAGCCGTTGGATCCAAAATTGCTCTAGTTTGATAGTGAGATATCCACTATTTTGAAATTTTTTATATAGTTTATAATGAATACCACATACATATAAATTCTCAAAAATGATAAAAATTTAACTATTAAAGTTTCCTAGATAGGAACCAATCATCATCTTCAAAATCTAAGTCTTCTTTTTATCATTTTCACTACTATTAAAGCTGTAGATTTCATTCTGGAAATTGAAACCCCAAAAATAGCTCCCCAAAAAGCCCTAATGTCTCTGTTCTGAGGTTTTTTTTTTTTGTAATCAACTCATAGTGCCATTATGATCGCTAATCAGGCCGCTATTCAATCTGCTACAAGTAACCATTCCATTAAATGAAAAAAGTTTTTTTCTCCTATCTCTTTTTCAAAAACAAACACTAACTAAATCTAAAACTCTGCCGTGCTGAAGAGATTTGTGTGCGCATATAAAAAGACTGATTTCTGTCTGAAAAAAAATGTAATTTAGTTGAAGATTGTGTGTGCTGAAACACCTGCTCTTTTGTGAACCACAAATTCATTTTTAGATTATGTGTGTAAAAGTGTGGCAGAATTATCCAATTGATCTCCTCCCTTCTTTTCCCCTGAAATTTGATTTTGTTCCAGGTCAGAGTCTGTAGGGAGAAAACTAGCGGTCACATATATGCAATGAAAAAGCTGAAAAAATCAGAGATGCTTCGCAGAGGCCAGGTTACAATCATTGATCTTGCTAGATTATGTTATTCCAGTCCAGATATTAGTAGTTTAAATGCCTATGGTCAATAAGGTCATCATACTTTGTACTTATTCCTATTTGTTAATATTTTCAGGTTGAGCATGTTAAAGCCGAAAGGAATCTCCTCGCAGAGGTTGACAGCAATTGCATAGTCAAGCTTTATTGTTCTTTCCAGGATGATGAACATTTGTATCTTATTATGGAGTATCTACCGGGTGGGGATATGATGACTCTACTTACGAGAAAGGATATCTTGACTGAAGATGAAGCCAGATTTTATGTAGGAGAAACAGTTTTGGCTATTGAATCTATACATAAGCACAATTATATACATAGGTATGCATATACTTGTTCATTTACTTTCAGAGTAGTCCTATTTCCTTAGTTGTACCACATTTAACTTTTCTATTTAGGGTTAGCTTCTACTTTGTCCTGGTATAACTTTGAGTTAAGTTCCAGAATATACAGTTACAATTGTGAGACTTGTCGTGATTGCTACCAAAAACATTTTGAAGGATCCAATTGTGAAAACTGTTTGATGTATGAAGTTGCATTTACATGTATGTGTTTATGTTTGAAACTAACGCAAACTTAATGAGTTATATATAATACGTTTGTCTATTTAATATTTTGTGTTACAGGGATATCAAACCAGACAACTTATTACTTGATAGATATGGACACTTGAAATTGTCAGATTTTGGACTTTGTAAACCATTAGATTGTAGTACACTTGAAGAAAATGATTTTTCTGTGGGTCAGAATGTGAATGGATCTACACAAAGCTCAACTCCTAAACGCTCACAACGGGAACAACTGCAACACTGGCAAATAAACAGGAGAACACTTGTAAGTTCCCTGCTAAATTGCTATTATGTTCTGATTTCTTTTTACTTATTATGCAGTACATGCAATTGTAAAACTTGATGTGGTGTTTTCCTTATGATGTAGTGACATGTCAAAATATTATATTGATAAATTGTACATGTCAGGCCCTTCTCCTGTCACCCACCCCAAAATGAAAAAAAATAAAAATATAAACAAAGGGCTGCATTATACTATTTTGGGTATCTATGTGAATAGTGTTTAAGATAGTGTTCTCCGACATCTTTTTTTTTGTGTGTGTGCTTGCAATTTTTGAATGTATAAACGTTGCAGGCTTATTCCACAGTTGGTACACCAGATTATATTGCTCCAGAAGTTCTTTTGAAGAAAGGTTATGGGATGGAATGTGATTGGTGAGTTTTATGCTTGTGAATGTTGGCATGTTATCAAATATCGGTTTCTCTGCTATTGTGTATGTATATCATAGCATCCAATTTTATCTTTTAATTCAGTTTTGGTGATCTTTTCAATAATTTTCAAGTTTCAACCTAGTTTGCATTCAAATCTATTTCTTCCAAACTTGGGATGCAATTTGGGACTATTTTTTCATTTAAATTATTTCCCTTTCAAATGTTCTAAAAGCATAAGCATATTGAGTTTTGCTTCATTTATGTGGAATTTGTGTACATAAGGTCAGGGTTACATATTTTATTTTGATGCAATGATGGTTGTTACAAAATTCACAGGTGGTCACTTGGAGCTATTATGTACGAAATGCTGGTGGGATATGCACCTTTTTATTCTGATGATCCAATGTTAACATGCAGGAAGGTAATCTTTTTGAAAGAAATGTTTCTTGTGACTAATGCTTATTTTACATTCACTTTTGTAAAGAGTACACTTTCTTTAAGTGCAAAGTGGATCACCATTGATATTTAAAATGTGTTCTTTAATCTTTATATTTTTATGAAGTACGAGCAATCTGATAGCAATGCCTGGATTTTCAGAAGTTAATTCTTTCGATTTTCTCATAAATGGTAATATGTTAGAGACTCCCAAGTATCAATGTTTAGTTACAATAGAGTATCAATAGTTTGAACAATTTGTTAGAGTGTATTTGGGAACTTGTTTGCATCATTGCAAATGGGCATTCACACTTTCCAAAGTATGAAATGAAGAAGCAACATTTTGTATTACTGGCATTGAATGTCCATATGGATGGTTTGAACTGATAACCAAACACACAGTTAGTAAGAGTGGTTGGAAGGACAGGCATTTTAGCTTAAAATAGGAGAGGTAGAAAGGAGTGGCATTGAGATTTGCTAGAACAAAGCTGGAGCTCAGTTGCATAAGGTGGAGGAGAGATCTTTCTCCTTGATTTATTCATTTTTTTCAGCAAGTATTAAAATCACTTTTTTTCCCTCGATTTCCATCAAAAGGTTTCCTAAGATAACCTATAGTATGACCTACACTTAGAGTAGCAAAATCCTGTTAGCTTAATAACTCTTTTTTCTCTCTAAATTTTATAGAGCATGTTAATCGTTGTTTTTCTTTTGTGCAGATAGTAAATTGGAAAACTTACTTGAAATTTCCTGAAGAAGCTAGGCTATCCCCAGAAGCTAAAGATCTTATTAGTAAACTTTTGTGTAATGTCAATCAAAGGCTGGGGTCAAAAGGTGCAGACGAAATAAAGGTGTTGTATGGTGTGTCATTTTCTAAATTCTTAGATTTGTGATATTATATATTTGGGAATGGATTTACCTTTGTGCTGCATTGCTCTTTAGGCTCATCCATTCTTCAAAGGTGTTGAATGGGATAAGTTGTATCAAATGGAAGCTGCATTTATTCCTGAGGTCAATGATGAGTTAGATACTCAGAATTTTGAAAAGTTTGATGAGGTATTCGAGTCCCTTATATTCTTGTTTTGTGTAGCTTGTTGTCGCCTCTTGCCTTGTTCCCATTTTCTCATTTTGTCTTTTGCATTTGTAGTCTGACAGCCAAACTCAATCATCTTCAAGATCTGGTCCATGGAGGAAGGTAATCTTAGGTGTTTATTCTCTGTTGGAGATTTTTAACTAGTTATCTGTAGAGCAAGTCTGCTAGTGTCACCTGTCGGTTCACATGATGATGAAGTATGTTTTTCCTGTCCAATCCCTTTTTTGAGTACAGGGAAGAGCAAAGAAAATCAGTTAGTCACCATTGTTTTGTTTTTACTTTTGAGCTACTTATCTTTTAATTACTTTGCATAGCTGTGATTGTGAGTAGGCTGTTGGTATGCCTTTTAGTCCCAATGAGTTGAGTTAGTTGTTGAGATGGTATAAAGCATAGGCAGGACCGTGGTAGTAGGAAATATCTTGTATGCTATCAAACTTAATTGGCATTCTCTTATCAAAAGTTTTATTTATTCTCCATTTCACTTTTAGACAAATTTTGGCTTTAGAAATTACTTGGCTAAAATTTCAAGCTTAACTAAAACTACTTCAGACTTTTGATATGAATAATGTCTTGGCATTGAGCTTTTGACCCCTAACAAATAATTCACACTTTTCCTGAGTTCTTAGGAAGCTCAAGTTATGGCTTGGGTAGAAGTGTGTATTTGTTAACAATAACTTTCATGATTGAGGGTTGTTTATATTTGCTTGATTTTTAAATATATGAATTTATACTGAAGGGTTATCCACCCTTAATAAAAAAAAAGATACCAGTGTTTAACTTGCTATTAGCAGTGGCCAATGGGTGTCTCCTCAAGTTCGAACTTCCAATTGTTAGTTGTTTTGTTCTTTACCTGACATCTGTGGTCTGTCACAGTTTTTATAATATTTTTTATTGTTGTCTTATTTACGATTTATCATTAGGTTCATCTACCACCGACCCCAATTAATTTGGTTAAAGGTATTGTTGATGTTGATGTTGTCTTATAATTCTCTATCTTCAAATTGTTAATTTCAGTTGTTCTCTAACCTCTATTCATTTCCTTTATCTTATTCTTCTTTTGTTGTTTGTCGAGATGTTACAGATTCTTTCATCTAAGAAGGATTTGAATTTTGTTGGATACACTTACAAGAACTTTGAAATTGTCAATGATTATCAAGTTCCCGGGATGGGTACATCTCTTTTTTCTCTTTTCACGGCTACAAGTTGTTTTATGTTTATATGTTTGCCAGGAGGTTCTATTTTGCTATGTTCATGGCTATTATGCTTGTTTGTGAGATATATTTTATGATAAAGAGGGTCAGAGGGATATTCAGATATTCATAATGATTTTTGAGAGAATTATGGTTAAGGAACTCTTTGTGAAGATATTTTCAACTTTGATACATTAACCAAAAGTATGAATTGTTTAAGTCGGTAAGTGGCTATGACATTAAATATTAATAACATTGTTGAACATTATTCTTTTGGTTAATGCCCCTGGACGGAATTTATTTTACCAAGAGTTCTTGAATGAACATATTCTATGACAACCTTAGCTATAGTTCTATGTGTTTCAACTTTCTTATATATTTTTTTTCCAGAATTAGCATGTAAAAAAAGGTTATAGCCCATGATCTGTCTCTTTCTTAGAAACTATGTTTTTGTTGTGGATGGCTGGATGAACATACATCAAAGAGAAAAGAAGATAACAAAGCAGTAGGGTCAATGAAAAGTTATATTTGTTACTTGTAAACCGAAAATTACATGCAACTTAGGAAAGTTAATCTACAGGCAAAACCATTATGTGCAAAACTTGGTCCAGATGATTAGATCTGGCAGATATGATTCATTCCATCTTAAGAGAGAAGGCCCAGATAGTATTGGAACGATATATCAAACCATAGTTTCACATCAATGAGGTGACATGTCTTTTCAGGCAGGAATGTAGAACATAAATTGATGGGGTTATGTTGAATGTAAAAATTCTTTGAATTTTTGTGTTTATCTTTGTGCTGGGTTGTATTTACATTTAATGTTCTGGAAGGTCGTGTGTTTTGTTGTTTTGCGTTGACTTTGCCTTCCTCTTGCCTCACAGCTGAACTGAAGAAGAAACAGTCCAAACCAAAGAGGCCAACCATCAAGTCACTTTTCGGTAGGCTTTCTCATGCTTTGGGACCATTATATTCCTTCCAGCTCTTCTCTTTTAGTTTGTGTTGTTCTTTGTATGGTACACCTTTGTGTTTCTTGCATATAAATGTAATCATAAAAATCTTTTTCATGTGATCAAACTGGCTGACATATGATAGATTGTGAATCAGAAACACCAGAGGCGTCGGATACGTCTGCAAATGATCAACCGGCTCATGGAAGCTTTTTGAAGCTCTTGCCACCCCAATTAGAGTTATCTCCTCATTGCGACAAGAATCTTCCTCCCAGGTCCTAACAGGCCCCAACCACATGATCTCTGCAGCAGTCTGACAGTGTAGGAATCATCATCACTCAGCATTTGACCATTTCCGTGTTTAAGATATCACTCTTGATGTGTTGGATTTGTCTAAGTTACACTAAATCACTAATATGGCTGGGACCAGTCTCTTGTCAGTGGCCACAACTATTGATTTGTAAATCTCTCCCTAAGTGTCCGTTGTCACACATGCTACACTAAAACAGATAATACCCGATGTCAGTGAATACTGGATACCATGTATATTCGCGTTCTTTTAATGATAGCAAAGCATTTATCCCTGTAACATTGGAGTGTAATGATTCACAAGTTATTTAGCAGAACAAGATATGTTTTATTTTTTTTTTTTAATGTCAATAATCTGTAATTTGTTATGGTTCGTTTTTTTAATATTATTTTTTATAATGGACGAGATTCCTCTAAATTTAAGGTATGTCTACGTCTTTACTTACACTTTTCCTATTATATGATTGGATGGGTGCATTTCCTTGCCTTTTCTGCACACTATGAATTCTTCTGTAATCTTTAGCCAAGTTAGCATGACACTATGTTTTTAGGAGTAACTACACCTTCATTCTATTTACAGGGAAATTATATTTGTTTTCCATTTTCTAAATTGTAGGTACTTAAAACAGAATGATTAGTGTCGATGGAATCTAGCTGATTTGGTTGAATAGAATGTGAGTTATTTAGAATGTGAGTTATTGTAAATTTCTAACATTCTTCGATTTTCATGGATAAAAAAATATACTGATTAGTGATTAGGGTAATGATAGTTACACAAACCAACAAATAGTGCCTTAACACAAATTAGAGGGGATTTTTGACGATTGAGAGGGAAGAAATGTTTTAAATATTTGTAGTTTTAATAATTTTTTATATAAATATACGTAAGAATAAAATTACGTATAATATTTTTTCTCATTATCTTTATATAGCAAAGACCTCGATAATGGGGCAGTAGTTCTTTGTAATCATAAAATTGCATACAAATACGAACGGTTATGATTGATTGCTGCAGGACCATTACAAGAAGAATGATTCGTATATGCTGTTGAGACTTGAGAGGTGGCATATGCCTGGCCTAGATACTCTTTCTTATATTTGGCATCTTGTTATAATTTTTTTTTTCTTTTTGGTAATTGGATGTAAAAAGCACAAAACAACCAAATCTGATACCGAATCTGATCTCTCACTCCTACTATATTTAGCAGTATGAAAATGTCACGTAACAATTCTTAACCGTTCGCTATATCTGTTTTAAAACAAATCTAAATAAAACTCGATGTTTCTCTGTATATATTTTTCTTCATTTTATTACAGAAGAAATTTTGGTCATACGAATAAAATGGATATAATTGGCTAATAATTTTAATAATCAATGTATGAATGTAGAATCAAAATTAACTCCTCTCACCTCTCATTAAATATGTTCCATATAGTTTTCTTGTAGACAAACACAATCTGTACCTAATAGTAGCAAATATAGATCAACACATTTTGATAATTGGCTCCTTTATAGTAGTTCGAACATTTGATTTCTTTACACATTTACAGTGAGACTGATACTTTATATATATACACTGAAACGGTCCCATGCTTTATTTTTTTTCCCCTTCCAAATATATAAAATAATGATATAGTATAGTATAGCCAGTGAAGGTATTTTATTTATTTATCAAGCAGCCTGAATCATAGGAAAATGTCAAAATGACAAAATAATAATATGACAAAATACCATGAACCAGCCCACAGATACGGAAACCATTATTTTCATGTGCCGTGTCGTTTAAAGCATAATAGCAAAACAAAAAAAATCTGAATCTTGTGACCCACAATAGTACGCAACTAGACGGCAAGCTTACAAAATCAATCATCATTAACTATATGTTCTTTATTAATCAGGAGACTTTTGCATTCTAATAAAAATTAAACATGAATAAACTTTGTATATTAAACTGTCATTGTAGCATGGTAAAATAACTGGGACGGTCGTTCCATTCCCCTACAGCCATAATAAACTAACATAGGCATCACTTTCATCTAAAAGGTGATTTAATAACTGAATTAATATATGTTATTTTCAGTTAATAATCAATGGATACCCGTACAGAAGGGGTTAACCTACTTGTTAAAGATGATGTCTCAATAACCTAACTAACTACTCGGATTTAAACTTTCTTTTTACTCAAATCAATTAATTTATGCTACTAAATAAGTTAAAATCTATATGGGACTGGGAGAGATGTAACTTTAAAAGATTGAAAAGTGTTCTAGTAAAAAGACATTACTCACGGAAGAAACTAAACTGGATAAGATAAGCCTAGTCATTATAGTATAAGAATGTTATTCATATATACAACAATTCATATAACGAATTATACAAGAGAGAAGTAACAAATTAATATTTACCAATAAAAACAATCAAAACAAAAGTATATAATGTAATAACTAATAAATGATGCCATAAAGAAAAATATACGTAAAAAATGTTATGTGAATTTATTATATGAATAACACATTTCTTCATAATAAGTTCATAGAATTGAGTCATAAGTCATTGACTATGACGGCCACTGCTTTAGGAGAAATTTTTTTAGCATGTGCGTGGAGAAGCCATAAATGTACAAAAATTTTAGGCTACTAGCTTCGAATTAGTGTCTAAATTTTTGTGGTTGTTCCTAAAATTAATGGTGATTTTTTTTTGTATAAATAGTGAAAATTTTATGTTTAATTTAACAGCATTCAATACTTTCTCCCTAAAAGATTAGTTAAAAAACTGAGAAAGAATGTATCTTATCACTTCAGCTTTATTTGTTTCCAACGTAGATATATGCAACGAAAATAGCAATGTTCTATTCCTTTTTTTTAATGTTTGATTCCTGTAATATTCCCTATTCCAATTAATTTTAATTATCTTAAGCTCCTCCTTTTCTGTGCCCCATTAGAGCCAATATCATTTAAAATGATAAAAACAGAGACAATATCTGCCCGCACTACCGCAGCAAAATTGAATCAAGAAACAATAATTGTATAAATAAAGAGAAATTAAAAAAAATGTAAACTAAAATAATTGATATAACAAAGAGAGAAAAAAAAAACAATATAATAAAAGTAAATAGTCTATATGATAACGGTGTAAAATTTTTATAGTATTATTTAATTACAAAAATTTATTTATTTTTACAATAATTTTTTAAAAACTCACACCAACGTAATATTAAACTCATAATAAATATGTATGTATGAATAATAAAATAAATCAATTCAGTGTCTGAATAATTTCCATTTCTTTCCTAACAAACGTAATCTATGACCTGGGATTTTGATTATTGCAATTTCTGAGTGCCTTTTGCCAAGTCAGAGACCATTAAAGATAAACAACTCAAGTAATTTTCACTACAGTTTTATCATGACATTAATCAAATTATTTTATATAGGGTAGTTGTTGCTCCTTCTCCATCGCCATAGTCACGACAAACAAAAACGTCCCTCTCCTAGCTATTTTACATCAACTTTGAAAAATAGATCAAACAGTTAAGCCATGTAATTAAAAGGCTTGAAAACATTTAACTTCATTAGTTTAATAGTAAAATCACTGCCAAATCGACGTGTAATGATTAGCTTCTAGTCACTTATCTTTTTCTTAATGTCTTGATTATGCCGGCCATCCCATGGAATTGGCAATGTCATTGACAATACAATACAATACAAGCCCCCATCATTTTATTTTTTTTCTTTATTGTGTCACCAAATTTCGCCTTTAAAAGTGACACAAACCTCTTCTTCAAAGCCCCCTCTTACACCAATTCCTCCCTTATTGTGTTTTGCTGCATGTTTCTTACTTTCTTTTCCCTATCTCATAAATTTCTTATACATGAGTAGATATCATATATAGAAGCTTCTATATAACTTTTCCTTATCTCTCATAAATTTCTTATACAGAAATAGATAGAAGTAGCATTTGATTCCTTCTATGATGAAAGTGGGATTTGAGGTGGTTCATGCAAATTATAATTCAAACATGATTCGTCCACACATGCATGAAACATGGGATGATCACTACTCAAATAACATTACTACTTCCTTGCCATTTTCATTTCCAACAACCCCGTCAAACCCTTATCCAAAGCCAGCAACAGAAAACAACCATTGCCTCAACATGGGGCAGAATAATGAACTCTGTGATTGGATGGAAGAACACATTAGTGACATCACCAAACACCTTGTTGAAGACTTACCAGAAACAACAACCACTTCTGATAACTTGCTTTCTAATAACCCAACAAGGGTTAACGTTGTTTCCCATCACAATCTTAATGTTCCCTCACTACTTTCACCCAACTTCAGTCAAAGAAAACCCTCATGTTTATTTAGACCCCAGTTTGAGTCCTTCACCAATAATGACCCCCCAAACTTCAATCTTCACATTCAAACAAATACCTCAACTTTAGATCAAAGCCAACAAAATGTTGTTTATGATCAAGGGTTGAACCTAATAACCCTTCTAATGGAGTGTGCAGTGGCAATCTCAGTTGACAACCTAGGTGAGGCTCATAGGATGTTACTAGAGCTAACACAAGTGTCCTCACCCTACAAAGCATCATGTGCTGAACGTGTTGTTGCTTATTTTGCGAAGGCCATGACTAGCAGGGTGATGAATTCATGGCTTGGAGTGTGTTCCCCTTTGGTTGATCACAAAAGCATAAACTCATCATTCCAAGTGTTCAACAACATCTCCCCTTTCATCAAATTTGCTCACTTCACTTCGAACCAAGCAATTCTAGAAGCAGTGAGCCATTGTGACAGCATCCACATCATTGACTTGGACATCATGCAAGGGCTTCAATGGCCAGCTTTTTTCCACATCTTAGCCACAAGAATGGAGGGTAAACCACAGGTAACAATGACAGGTTTTGGAGCCTCAATGGAACTCCTTGTTGAAACAGGAAAACAGCTCACAAACTTTGCAAGAAGGCTTGGCATGTCACTGAAATTCCACCCTATTGCAACAAAGTTTGGTGAAGTAATTGATGTGTCCATGCTTCATGTGAAGCCTGGTGAGGCAGTGGCAGTGCACTGGCTTCAGCATTCACTGTATGATGCAACTGGACCTGATTGGAAAACACTGAGGCTCCTTGAGGAGTTGGAGCCAAGAATCATCACCTTGGTGGAGCAAGATGTAAACCATGGAGGAGGAGGGTCTTTCTTGGACCGCTTTGTTGCTTCCTTGCACTACTACTCCACCCTCTTTGATTCCCTTGGAGCATACTTGCACAATGATGATGAAAACCGGCACCGTGTCGAGCATGGCCTTCTCTCCAGAGAGATCAACAATGTGTTGGCCATAGGAGGACCTAAGAGGAGTGGCGAAGACAAGTTTAGGCAGTGGAGGAATGAACTTGCTAGGCACTGTTTTGTGAAGCAGGTTCCAATGAGTGCCAATTCAATGGCTCAAGCACAATTGATATTGAACATGTTTTCACCTGCTTATGGGTATAGCCTTGCACAAGTTGAGGGAACTTTAAGGCTTGGATGGAAGGATACTAGCTTGTACACAGCTTCTGCATGGACCTACAGTAATTCTAGCTAGATAAGTATATACCTTAATAAAGATTCATAGCTAGCTTTTCAAAATTAGGTCTTCAAAGTGTTCAAAAGTTCAAAGTAGTAGCTGGGAAATTGAGCTGTATATTGAGAAGATTGATTACAACTTTTTAGGGAATAAATAAACAATTCTGTAGCCATTTTCATATGTTCACACATAATTTATGGTTTCCTTGAAAACTAGTTTGTTTGCTTTTGTCAAATATTCTACTTAGGCAAAAGTTAATTACTGCATGCGGTATGGTTTCCTTGAAAACTACTTATGCTGTGATTTTTTTTTTTATAGCTAAATGTTAGGTATTAGCTTTTTCTTAGGGAAAAGAATGAATCTTTTCTTCTTCCCTTCACTCTTTACCATTAAGTCAATTTTATAATTTTTTTTTGAACAAATGTTAATTTGTGAGAATATTAGTTTTGTTAGATCAAATATGTGACATTTTCACTCTTTATTTTCTCCCAACCCATCTTATATCTAAGTCAAAGTAATTTTTTTTTATCACGATATTAGTATGAAATTATTTCTAAAAAAATTAGTTTTGTTGATCATGACAAATTTTCTTTAAAAATTACGAATGCACACGAAATATGTATTCCTAACATAATTTATTTCAAACACAAATGATTTACATGGTTTCGAACCCTATAATTAACTTCATGTTACAAACTTATTCTTCCATTTTTTGGTCCTCAGAAGGTGCGGGAATCTCTCTACTTTCCATCTTCTTGTCTCTCATTGGATGCTTCCGTATCTAGTTAATTTAATCTAACCACATGACCAAACGTGGAAGAAATTAAATGCTATCATGAGTACTTCAATCTTTTCTCTTTCTCTGTGGTCCCAATAATGTTGTTTAAATTTAGGCACGCACCTCCGTGTGCCTCTCTATTTGGATAAACAAATTTCCCAACAAGCTGCAGAACAATGGATATGATATGAGTTCTAACAACTTCCTTGAGTTTCACATGGTTTTGTTTCACAAATTTAACCTTGTAAGCATGCTTTTAAATAATGTTCCACAATTGTAATCGTGATCATAATGTCAAGATATTTTAACTCACGACAATGCAATCACAATCACAATTACAATCATATTAGCCGTATTTTCTCATAATATAAAGATTTTCTGATTCACCACGACACAATCCCAATCACATTGTGATTATGACAATAATTTAAAGCCATGCTTTTAGGTGTGAACAAGAAATTAATTATATCAGGCAGGTCCGGTGATGACTATAGACTATAGTTAGGTCATAGTGTGTGCACTTCATTAATATTGAACCTATTGAATTGATGTCGTTTTTTTATAAGTAATGGTGAAGAATGAATAGGGAAGAAACGCATTTGATGCCTTTTAACGAGTTTTATTAAAAGCAATATTGGTGCTGCATGCATGTTTCCATTTCATGTAACCCCCACTGGGTCAGCCTCTTATGAGTTATGAGGGTACGGTTTAGGTAATTTTCACAACATTCTAAATTAAACTTGATTGCCGTATCGTGTATAAAAATAAATAATAAAGCGTTTCATGCTAATATTTTCGTACACTGAGATGAGTAGTGTGTAATATTGATGACTAAATCCTTATTTGCTATAAAGTTTTTTTTTTTTAAATTATTATGTTTTTCCAATAGAAAATATATTACATACGTAGAATGAGTAACATTAGGTGGGAAAATTTGATTATTATAAAAAATAAAAATAAGAAATATAGGGGGGCCGTTTCTTGAAAGTATGAATTTTTATTCATATGTTTTAGGCATCAGAAATAAGAAATGTGTTTGTTTTAAGGAATAATTTTATATTCCTTGCCTTTGTGTTTCTTGTGAGAAATAATATTATATTCGTAAGAGCAAAATATATGGGAATAATTAATATTACTGAGAATGATATTTTTGAAAACATAATAGTATCATTTTAAATATAATTATAATTTTTTAGAAGAAATATAATTATAATTTAATAATAATATCAAATTATTTTATATTGTTAATGCATTATTACTAAACTCTAAATTATATATCCACAGCTCTCTTACTGAGAATGAATTACTGAAAAAATGTTTTTTTTTTACCGAAATTTGAAACAAAAGATGCAAGTCTAAACCCTTAAATAATTTATTTGGTGTCGTTAATCCTATTCCTCTCCCCCATATATATATATATATATCAATAATTTTTCGGTAGATGATATATATATCTCAATCATTAAGTCTGAAAATTTCAACATCGAAATGTCATATCCATGCATAAATCCCAGCAAGCATCATAATCAATCCATATCAATTATTGCAAATAGTATGCTATTCCATAATCGTAAAAGCCTTCATTATCATGTTCTTGTTGGGCATTGGGCATATATCATTAATTCCTGAAGGGGCTTTTTTGGAGTGGGCTCAGTAGGGTATATAATTTGATCGCACGTTCCCTTCATGTATAAATTGTAAATAATGAGCTCCTTGATCTTAAAACTATCACTGTTATAACTTATTTTTAGGGTTTTAAATTTCATGCACTCGTGACATATTTATTAGAAAATCATTATACAGATAATTTGTGAAAAAAACCTTTTTCACTGCAACATAAAAGTATTTTAAAAATTAAGTACGCTATTTTTTTATAATTCGTTATAAAAGGTGTTCAAGAGACTTTATTCGAGTTTATAAAATCTATTATATTTGTATAAACTTTTTAAATAGAGAAGTTTATTAAAACATATTCTTTTTTAATTTATTCCAATAATTTCCATAATCAGTTTATAAATAAATTTTTGTTTAATAAGAATTTGTTTAATTAATACATCATTAAATTATTTACACCCTTATTTTTTTAAGAATAATAAACATTGAACATATAACTCCGTACACTGTCAAAAAACATATAACTTCGTAGATTTATTGCAGATTTATTTTCTACTCCATAAGTACATTTGTAGTGGCTGCAAAAAAAAAAAAACAGAACATTTGTAGTGCTTGAATGTTTAATTCTTATATTTTTACCTTTCAAATTGTTGTTTTTCTTAGTAAACAACTTTAGAGGAGGAGAGACAATGGTGTTTCATTTTAAGATAGGAAATTTTTTTGAACTTAGAAAAGGCTTATAAAATTACTTATATTTATCTCGGCAAGACGAATGAGAAATTAAACTTAAATTAATTTAATACTTGTTTACTTTATATAGTATAAGGTTATTTTCATTTTCATCATTTTAAATTTTTTGGTTTTCATTTTGATTTTCTCAATTTTTGGTTTCTAAATTTTTTTGTCTATTTTTGTGTTTACAAATTTTTCTACTAGATTTAACGGATGAATATAATGACAGATACTCTAATAAAAAAAAGACAATAATAAAAAAGACAAAAAAAAACAAAATATTCTTATATTATAAAGACTACAAAATTATTTAATCCTAAAATAATCGTATAAGTTTCTCTTATAAGGAGTAATTTCTCTTATTATTATATAGAATAATTGCCACCAAATGCCTTGACAAGTTAAAGACTATCAGAATTGACCTGAGAGCACCAGCAGCAATGCAATGTACATACAATGACAAAAATAAAAAAGGGGAAAATAACAGAAAAAAGACGAGGATGAGAAAAAGGACAAAAATATAAAGAGAAAATTAAGGAAAACACGTTTTGTCTTTTGACAGCGCAAACGTGGACGGCAAACAGAGAAGGTATCGCGTAACCTCAAGCCTTACGTCTCTTTTTCTCTGATTTCTTTTACGACGAAGATAAATAAATAAAGAAAAACACAGTGAACTTGAATTTATTTAAAAAACAAATGAAAAAAATAAAATAATCTTGTTTTTATGGTGCTTTTAACATTTTACTTCGAGGTTGAAAAAAATGCTTAAGTATAACATTCATCTCCCTATTTTACTTTATCCATAAATTTATTCTTTTTATTTAAAATAGGGATATTGATCCTTTTATTTTTTAAATGCTTAAGTATAGCATTCATCTCTCTATTTTACTTTATTCATGAATTTGTTTTCTTTATTTTAAAATAGAAATATTGATTTCTTTATTTCTTAAAAATATACGATATTATTTCTCTTATTTCAAAATAAAAATATTTAGTATTTTTATCTTAAAAATTCAAAACTTCAAATCTTCAATCAAATCCTTAATTTTACTTAAATTTTATTTTTTATATTGATTCATTTGAATTTTAGATTTAATATATTTATTTAATATATTATTTAAAAATAATTTAATTAAGTAAAATATAAGAAATAAAATATAGATATAATTAAAGACTAAATAAAATTTTGAATTAAAAAAATAAGAGCATTAATATTCTAAATTTTCTAAAACATGCGGTCGAATGTGAAAAATAAAAAAATTAAAATTAAAAAATATTAGAATTAATAATCTAATAACACGAAGTAAAATTGAATTTATTTAAAAATGAAAATCCAACCAAAAAAAGGAAACAGGATTCCTATAATCCTCATCCTCATGCCTGCCTGGTTTTTTCCGTTCACATTTTTTTTCTTGTTCTCTCTCTCTCTCTCTCCTCTTTCTCTCTCCTCACACCAAACCACACCAGCTTCGTCCCTTCATCTCCTCACTTTCTCATTTGTGGAATTACTTTTGTCTCTTCCTCTCTGATCTTCCACAGACTCCTATTATCCCTTTTGCTTTTCCAATCCATTTCGCGATAAAAAAAGCTCACTTTCTTTTTTGGCCCCCGTTTATGGTTCCTGAAACGCGTTAAGGATTCTGTCTGTGTTGTTGGGTCAATAATGGGGTCCTGTTTTTCTAAAATTACGGCCTCAATTTTTTCGGTCTGGGGGTGATTGATTTTGGGGTGAAGGAATGTAGCTGGAGGAGGTGGTTTTGTGTTCTTAATAAGAATTTCATCCTCATTCTTCAAGGGGGTGTTGTAAATTTCTTAAATTTGATTCCTTTTTTGTTTACCCTTTGTTCCGGATACGCTAAATTGGTTCTAAATTTGATGACTTTGGTGTGAAATTTCATTGGATTTTGGTGGGTGTTTGAAGAAAGTTAGGATTTTTTTTTTTTTTACTCTTGTGAATTTGTGGGTGTGGGGTGTTTTGCCCCCTCTCTGGTTGGGATTGTGCACAATCACTTCGAATTGGGCACAAATCTGAGCATAAAAGAAGATCATTGCAGCTGGTGATTGAAGGTTATTTCATTATGGAGCACGTGATTGGTGGCAAGTTTAAATTGGGAAGGAAAATTGGTAGTGGGTCTTTTGGGGAGCTCTATTTAGGTATGCTCATATTTCTTTTCTCTTATATTTTATTTTAATGCATTTTATTATGTAACTTTTTACGTTTTTTTTTTTTTTTATTGCTGTAAACATGTAACGTTATATTTTGTCTTATGTTTTAGCTGTTAATGTACAAACTGGAGAGGAGGTGGCTGTTAAGCTGGTATGTTTAATTCTCTTCAAGCTTTTTTTTTTTCCTGCCTGGATGGGCCACAATTTTTTTTTTATTATGGAAATCTTTCATGAATTTATAGAGATCGCTTGATTTATTACTATTATTATTATTATTATTATTATTTCGGGTGGTTCTGATTGTATTTATACTATATATTATCTTAAATATGCATAATGATGTTAATCACCTTGTATTAATCTGGTATATATCATGGTCTCTGGGATCTTTTGTTATTCTATGCGGTAGACATTGTCACTTTGGATGTGATGTGTCCTAAATTTTTTGTTAGTGCTACGGGAGTTCCAACAACCAACCGTGATACATAGAATTTGACATGAGACATGATTTATGGCTAAAGTAAATAACAAACGAAACGTCATGTCTTGCTGTTGGTCTCTTGCTGTTGAGTGTTAACTTTTGACAATAAGTGGATGATCTGTTCTTATGGATTGAAGTGACATATGGAATGTCATTATGTTTTCTTGTCTTGTAGCTGCTGGATACTCACTTTGGTTCATATTTTTACAACACAGTTTATGTCGGATTCATCATCATATTTTGCTGGTTTGGGAGATTTTTTTTTTTTGTTACCAGTTAATGGTTTAACTACTCATGATATTCTACATTTCAAGTTCCTAACAATCACATCTTGTTCTGTCAAACAATTCCAGGAACCTGTGAAGACCAGGCATCCACAGCTTCACTATGAGTCAAAACTGTATATGCTTCTTCAAGGAGGAAGTAAGTCTACATCCCTCTTTCTTTTTAGTATTTAGGAATTAGGATATTAGAAGTATTATCTAACCTAATGCTAGAAGTTTCAAGCAAATGTATCTTAATAACATCAATCATATTATAAGATACGCATTTGTCCTGTTTTCTTGATTCTGGTGACATGATTGGTGCACCATATCTTCTTTAAGTAATGAAATCAGAACCATTAGTCTCGAACAGTCTCTAATATGGGGGAGGCTTTTGTAATTAGGGGAGGGTAGAACTTTGCTGTATTTTTTGATATCTTAGTCATATGTCAGAACTTTGCAGGTTTCTTCCATGTTTTCATGTTTGAAACCTCCTTTGTTCTGTTCGGACTTCTCTAAGTCCTTTTGCAATACCTCTTGTAATGCACAATTTTAATCATATATATATATATATACTTATTTTTGCTGGTAAAAAAAAAAAAAATAATTAGTCTCGAACAGTCAAACCTTGCCTCCAAAGCAAAATGAAGAATGAAAAAAATGTTAGAAAATAATGATGTTTCTGTTTGAGTAATCCAATATGCCTTTTCCTTTATGAAGCGGGGATTCCCCACCTCAAGTGGTTTGGAGTTGAGGGAGACTACAATGTCATGGTTATCGACCTTCTTGGACCAAGTCTGGAAGATTTATTCAATTATTGTAATCGGAAATTCACGTTGAAGACAGTGTTAATGCTTGCTGATCAATTGGTATGTCTGTATGCAACTATTTTCAAAGAAGGTACTTTAAAAGTGATACTAATGTTTTATTTGCTTAATATTCTTGTTTCTTTTCAGATTAACAGAGTTGAATATATGCATTCAAGAGGTTTCCTTCACCGTGACATAAAGCCGGACAATTTTCTAATGGGTCTAGGACGAAAAGCAAATCAAGTATGTTATTGTTGAAGATAATTGCTTCCAATTATTGTTTGCATGTGTAGGTTGTTTAAGTTCCTTTACAAGGGAATATAAGACCCAGGGGGGGGGGGTTGTTAAAACTGGTGTTCAAAGTTCAAACTCATGGCAGGATTATTTTTGAGCCTTTATCTTTACGCCTTGCTAATGAAAGTTCTTGTTGAGCACATCCAAGAGCCAATTATGTATGCCTTTTGGAGAAAACATAGTCCTAGTGAAATAGTTTTTTTTTTTTGGTGAAAAGTCCTATGGAAATAGTTTGCGAAGGAATAAATCGTAAACTAAAGTTGTTGGGAGAAGCTTTAGAATCACATGGTTTATGGTTAAATAAAAATGAAGTGGAGTAAATGGAAATGCAAGTTAAGCAAGAGGTGCACAAGCATTGGCATAGAGGTGAAAATTGGAGATTATATCATACTGCAAGTTGCACAGTTTAGGTATCTTGTATCTATCATACAGAGTGAAACAGAAAGAAAGGGAGCTCCAAAGATGTAAATCATAGGATTCATGTGGCAGGATGAAATGTAGAAATGTCTCAGGTGTTATTTCTGATTGAAAGGTGTCTCAACCTCAAAGGAAAATTTATTGAACAGCCTAGATCAGCATTGGGTAATAAAGTAGCAAAAAAAAAAAGCATAATTCAAGAAAATATAAGATCATGAATTAATGCATGAAAGAAAGTAGTAGCACCTACCTCGGAAAAGATGATTGAATCTCCTCTATGATGGTTTGGCCATTTGGGGAGTACAACAGAAACCCTACTAAAAATAGTTGATCAGCTGGGGGATGGACTGATAAATAGAGGCAGAGGAATGAGAGGATAACCATGAAAATTGAGAAGTAGTTAAGATGAAGATCTAAATAGCCTTTTGGAAGACTTGGTCTTTGACTGAATATAATGCATCATTTGATCCAATATGCTTGTCTCTGTTTGGAAGATTTTGGTTGTTTCTTTATAGTCTTTGATGTGTAAATAGAAAGGAAATGAAAATTAAAATGATTCTGATGCATTAAAAAAAAATTCAAATATAAGCTTAGCTGAATGCTATACTGCTACAGGAATTGGCAGTTTTATACTATGATTCCCGTGTTTGTCCTTTAATTGGTCTAGAACATTCTTGCATTTTTTTGGCCCTTTACAATCCCTAAACAAATTTCACCAGCACACACAATTGTTTGGTAGACTTCATTTTTAGCCTCCTTGCTGGTCAAAACAATTGGTTTTTTTGAAGGGGAAATGTTTTCCTTTTCATTATATATGCTTAGTCATTGGCCAGCATTTTGAGTAATTTTCTGTTAGGACTTAGGGCAGACAGAAGGGAAGGTAAAATAGTTTGGGAAATTTTGAACAATTAGTTAGGCACAAGTAAAGCAGTTAGTTAGAGGCTATTGGTTAGATGAATAGGGGAAATGAGAATGGAAGGATTCATTCAAAGAATTATAGTTAGTATGAAATGGGAAACTCTTTGTGAAGGGGACACTGTTGGAGAATTATTTTTCCTATTCTTGGTCATTTAATAAAATTTTTCCTTTTTTGTTTCTCTCAAAGTCTGAATTTCTCATCTCTCTTTCCTGGGTTTGTAACATTCTTTTCTTCTTTTAATTAACTTGTTGATGTTATACATGACTTGTTTGTCCATCTTTTACTTCCAATCTATTTTAATGGATTCCAATTCTTTTGTCCAACTAAATAAATGTTTGATAAGAAATAACTCCGTTTCACATGCAAATTTCAGTTTTTTTAACTATACATCATTCCGGATGTCTCATTTCAGGTGTATGCCATTGACTATGGCCTTGCAAAAAAATATAGGGATCTTCAGACTCATAGGCACATACCATACAGGTTGGTTTTGTCTCTATTTAAGTAGGGTGTAATATTTAGTTAAGCAACAACACTTAGGCAAACCAAACCTGATTTATTAATTGCACAGATCTTCCTTTCTTTGATTCTATGCATTTGCATCAATTTAATAGGCTATTATTACTAGTGTATTTTAACAATAATAGTAAAAAATTATTATTATCATTATCAAACTTGCTCCAACAAATTCCCACTGGTAGAATAGTGTGTGATACCCATCGAGCTGCAGACCCAACTCACAGCGTTGGAATCCCCTTGTTTGAAATATAACACCCTTGATCTCAAACTGTTTTTTTAATAATTGTGTTCCTTGCATAGGGAAAACAAGAACCTTACAGGCACAGCACGCTATGCAAGTGTCAACACTCATCTTGGAATTGGTGAGTAATATTTTGTGCTGCTTTATTCCTTTTTCTGTTGACAAGAAAAAATTAGAGATGAATTATTACATTATTAGACTTGAATGTTTTCTATAAACTAATTATATTTATTTTACTGGTAGAACAAAGCAGAAGGGATGATCTGGAATCTCTTGGTTATGTGCTCATGTATTTCTTAAAAGGAAGGTTGGATAATTGACAAATGCTTCTAATTTATCCCTTTGGAAGTCAGATGTTATTACATAATTTTCTCACCATCAGCTTTCTTACATTTTCCTTTTTCAGTCTTCCCTGGCAGGGACTGAAAGCTGGCACCAAAAAACAAAAATATGATAAAATCAGTGAGACAAAGGTGTCAACTCCCATAGAGGTATTATGGCTAACTGGATCTGTGAGGTTTTTGGGAGAAAGTAACACTAGATCTTGGTTTGATACATGTTAGGTTGGATTTTCTGATTCCATAGAAGCCAATAATAAGACAGGCCAGGCTTGAAAGCCAGCTCCGGAGTAGTTTGGACATTTGAATGTTAATACTTATACAAGCACAGTTGCCAGTCTCTTGTACACTAGAAATTTGGCACTAAGTGTTCTACTTCTATTTAATACTTCGATTGACCAAATGCTCTCTGATTTTTGTTCACTTTTTAATTCTTAACCCTTTATTAATACTTGCTTTCAACAGTAGGCACTTGGCATAACCTGTAAAATTCCCCCACTTTTGTCTCAGATCATATTTCAATTTTATTAATCCGTTGAAAAACGTGCTTGTGTGAACAGGTGCTCTGCAAATCATATCCCTCTGAGTTTGTATCATACTTCCACTATTGCCGATCACTGCGGTTTGAGGACAAGCCAGATTATTCGTATTTAAAGAGACTTTTCCGAGACTTATTTATTCGAGAAGGTATGTTACCCAAAATATCTAATTGGGATAATGCATTAGTATATTTTGCTGGAAGCTTTTAGTGTATTTAGTGGTTGTAAATTGATCTTGACATTGTTTATGCAGGCTACCAGTTTGATTACATTTTTGACTGGACTATGTTAAAGTATCCACAGATCAGTGGCAGCTCCAGAGGGCGGGTTAGTACTTCTGTGCTTGCTTATTTTGATTATGTTGTCTATGGTTGGTCACTTACTGTAGTTGTAATAACAGCATGTCACTGGAAAGGCAGCTATGCATGCAGGTCCACATGTACAAAAAGCAGAAAAGATCTCAGGTTCATTCTCTTTCTGCTGAATAAGATAATGAAGTTTGGTGTCCTAATGAGCCTGACCTTAGGTGGTCAAAAATTTTGAATTTAATATATGCTGTGTTAGAAAATAATTGCATGAAAGCAGTCAACTATAATCATCTTTTTATGGCTTGCACCAAAGTTTAACTAATTTACTTTTCTCAATTTCCATTTTTGTATTATTTTGGTCATGCGATTTCTTTCAGTTGGGAAAGAGATTCGAGGGAAATTTTCTGGTGCGGTTGAAGCGTTCTCCTGGAGGAACCCTGCAAATGCTAGTCCTCGTGGTGATCACACCAAACACAGAAGTTTTGAGGATGTACCAGTGCAAAAGGATTTGGTAATATTTTTCAACAATAAGAATATATGAATCACCATTTGAAGTTGTCATATGAGAATATTAGGGCCTGTAGTTTAACAATTTTTTTTTCACTTCCTGTTTTCTCTAATAATAATAAAAAAATTGTCATATTGTTTTCAATTTGCTTTCTAATATTTGTACAGGAAATGGTGAGAATACCAAAATATTATTTTCACCATTTCTGTACTTATCTTTGAAAATAGGAAACAAAGTGCAAATTTGGTGTTTTTTTGTGATTATCAATTAAATCAAGAAAATAAAATGGAAAACGTTTTCTCAAACCAAAAAGACCTCTTATTTTCTAGATATCTGGTTTGTAGAGAGGTTGATTGTCTTTTGTATGGAGGGTTTATAGTTTGGACTTTAAAAAACTTCTATCTTGGAAGAAATGGGGAAAGAAGCCAATAAGAGAGTAAATTAGCTTACTTTTTTTCTCAAATGATGGGATATTTTTTGTTCTAACCTTGTGTTTTAATTTTGTATATGGTTTCGATATCCTCGTTTTTAACTGAAGATTGATTTGAAACTAGCAAGTAGCCCATATACTTGTGCTAGTAAATATGTGTAAAATATATAAGTATAAATTAAAATAAAATGTTTCAGAGAAGGCTGTTTTAATTGATAAAGGATTTTTTATTGTTAGTAAAAATATAAATTAAAACAGAATATAAGTTGAAACATTAAGTTTTTTGAGAAGTCCCCAAAAATAAGTTAATTTATAGTAAGATTGTTTTATTGCTAATTTCCAAGCATTATGTTTTACGTTGATGGAGGAAATCTGAGTATTGATTAAAGAAACTAAGGTAAATAAAAATCTTCATTTTATTGAATAAATACTTAAAAGAAAAAAAAAATATTGATTTGATGTAATATAAATCTTTAGAAGACAAGTGTCACAAAATGAGAGAGAAACATGACAAAGTGAGGAGATATGTAAAGACATTATTCTACTCAGGAATGAGGACCGGATTTGTTATATAGGGGTGGATTCACTGACTGAATTATTAGAAATCACCAATTTTGGTGATTCCCACTTATAAATCAAGAGAGTAATTAAATGAGAAGTGAGACCTATCAAAATTGGTGATTTCCAATCAATAATAGATGTTAGAGTGTTGCTAATATTCCTTGGTGGTACTTGACTCCAATCAGATTTATACTTGTGATTGTTGAAGAAGTCTTGTGTTTACTATCAATTATTCATGTATGTTTAACTCTTTCCCTTGTATTTGACAGCACTACGCGCAACACAATTCCACTCGATATGGCAGCAGTTCAAGAAGAGCCATGATCTCATCAAACAAGCCAATATCCTCAGGTGACCATACTGGCAGGCAAACCATAACTGGGAGCCGTCCATCTGGTGCTCACAGAGTTCAACCTGTATATGACACCAAACAAGCAACTTATACACGCGGTGGCTCTATAAGAGGCCGTGATGATCCTCTGCGGAACTTTGAGCTCCTCAATATCAGGAAGTAATTAAGTAAAGGGTGTGTCTATTTGTTGTTATATTCTGAATTATGACACACCTGAGATGCAAGATCACCTTTTATTCAAGAACAGTCTCAAGCATTATGGAAAGAAACCAAAGAGTTGAGGTCATAATGGCTTGATCTCCTGATATCAGTTTTGGACCAAGGTGGGCTTTTTTCTGCCCCCAGAATTGTTTCAGAAGGTTTCTCAGCCACTGTAGCGTGTTCTAAAGACGTGCCAAAGAGAATTCAACTGAAATTCTTTTAATATTTAATTACTGTGCTAGATGAGACCTAAGTTGTAGTAAGTTCCATGATACAACACCATGTTCTTGTTTGTTAACAATGAGGTCCAACGCTGCCTGTATGTTACATATTAAAACTGCCCTTAAGAATGGAATTTATTTACAAGTTACAAGCTACTTTTATTGTTCTGACATGGCTTGAAAGTTAAAAGGATTTTCCACTCTAGAACCAGAACTCATCAATGCACGTTGTGTAGAGAACTTTACACTTTATAAGTTAAATCTAGACATGAATGTAAGTCTGGCACTATCATCATCCTCTAAGCTGCAATGTTCTTAACACTCGTGATTGGGTTTCTAGTAAATACTACTGCTTGATCGCTTGATTAATCTGGTTAGTTATAAGGTGCAGTGTAACGTTTGTTTTACCGTTTCAATCCATTGTATGCGTTCTTGTGAGAAGCAACAAATTGTTGCTTCTCTTTGAATGTACATATGGAGTTTGTTCACGGTAAAATAAACACTAAATGATGGAAACTTTGGATACACATGAAAAGTACAAGTATGATAAATAGATTGAACTTCTGAGATCCCAAGAAAAGAGTTATGGAAACAATTATAGTTCTGGTTTACAACTGAGCCTGAGACTGCAGCTTCTGACAAAAAAAATATGATTGCCAAGAGCTTCTGAAGGTCATCAATGCCCTGCCCAAGCTGCAATTACATCAAAATTCAAAGGTCAAGCAACCAGACAAATAAAAAGCAAACCATCTAAACAAAACATGTCACGCAAAACGGAAGTGTGAATTTGTAACTTCAATTATAAGGGGCCAGAGTAAATTCTCAACTTATAAGTTACACAAAAGAAATTCATATATATTCTGTCTATTAATTTAGCTGTAGACAATAGAGGGGGGTGGGAGGGGGTTGTGGAAATAGAAGGGTAATCTTTTTAAAGGATTATTTCAATTTCATTAGGAATGAGGATTTGAAATATCACATATTAATTAATCATAGAGAGATTCAACAATTAAAAGAAAGATGATTTTTTTGTTGTGATCCTTCCTTTTTTTCAAATGGAACCAAGAGAGATAGAATCAAAGTCATTGATTCCTTAATCCTCAATTTCGCAGAGTGGAAATAGAGAGGAGAAGGAGAAATTTCAAAAATTAGTGTGTAGAATCATGGTTTGATTTTAGTACACTTTAAATTGGCATAAATGTAGAATCATTGTTCGTGTTTCCACTGGCTGTGGACTTCAATTATACTACATAATTTATGTGAAGACTGAAATGATGTCAGATGCCATAGTTGATGCCTTGGATAATGATGAAGTTGAAAAGGAGACTGAAGAGCTAAAACAGGTGCTAATACCTTTCATTTCATTTCTTATTTAAATTTTTTACGTGCTGCAACGCTAATTTGTGTTCAAGTTAATTTATGTTTTTTTGGGCTCTGGCAGGAGTTAATTATCAGCTACTCCCAAAAGGAAGAATAAAAAAAAAAAGAGAAAAATACTAACCATAATTTTTCTAACGCACTTTTAACTTAGTGTAACGATGGAAAAAGAAATGGTGTAGAAGGTTTATGGACTCCAATGTCGATTTTTTTTTGTTGCATTCAGTGAAAGTTTGAAAAACAGATATTATTATATTTACCTTCTCAGACTCAGCGGTCATGACCATATTCAGTGGAAACTTCACAATCTCTTTGTATCATAGCACGGTCCAATCTAAATGAAAACAAGTATATTTAAAATTTTAAATTTAAAATATAGGCTAAATTACCCGTTTACTCTTTTATGTTTGACAAGTTTTAATTTATTCCTTTATATTTTTAAAGGGAGTTAAAATGGGTATTATGAAACAATGATAGTTTTTTTTAACGTAATTTTGAATCATTTTTTTTGACTAATTCAAAACAGGCAAATTGTTTTATTAAAATCACTTGTATGAAAGCTATGAAATCCAACTGATGCACAAATAAAAAAGGAATCAAATATGATGAAAATTGCCTGAAAAATAAATCTCATGAACAATTGGAAAAAAAAATAATATTAAAATTTCAATTTTTTTATTACTCATTGCATTCACTTCTCATGCAATTTTTACTATGGTGAATTGGTGAGATTATTTGATGAGTTTAGTATTTATAGATACAACTAAAAAAAATCCATTTAATAAGATAATTCATTATGATTCTGAATATCATATAATTTTTTAAGTTGTAAAAAAACTCAATTGAATATCACCAATTTTTATTGTTCTCTAAAAAAAATCTTGATAGTCTTGATTAAATATTTTTTTTATTGTATAAAATTCTTGATTGAATATCACCATTTTTTTATTTATGAAATAGAGTCATTTAAAATCCGTATTTGTTGAATAAACCACTGATTATCTTCATCTTTAAAAAAAATCAACTATGTTAATGGCTTCTAATTTGAAAGTTTAATATAAAAAACCTTACCTGAAGTAGTGAAAATCTTTTTTAAAAAAGGTACTCAAGAAAGAAACATTATTTTCCCCTTTAGTGATGGGCATTTGCTTCCTACACCAGTAATTTTTCTAATACACCCAGCATATACAGTGCAATACCAATTTTGCCCTTCTCGTAATCCAAAAGTAATCCGTAAAGGTTCATACGGATTCGTAATCCGTAAGAACCTTACGGATTCGTAATCCGTAAGACGAAAATATATTTTATTGGATAAAAAATATATTATTAGATAAAATCATGATTTAATTATAAAATATATTTTTTTAACTATTAATTTTAAAAAATATATTTATTGGATAAAAAATATATTATTAGATTAAATCATGGTTTAATTATAAAATATATGAATTTTGATAACAATAAATTAAAATAAAAATATGGCTTAATTAAAAATTATAGATTTTAATAAAAAATATTAGGTTCATATATATTAAAAATTTTAATTTTATAAAATCAGAGGTTCATATACATTAAAAATTTATATATGTAAAAAATATATTATTAGATTAAATCATGGTTTAATTATAAAATATATGAATTTTGATAACAATAAATTAAAATAAAAATATGGCTTAATTAAAAATTATAGATTTTAATAAAAAATATTAGGTTCATATATATTAAAAATTTTAATTTTATAAAATCAGAGGTTCATATACATTAAAAATTTATATATGTAAAAAATATATTATTAGATAAAAATTAATTATGTAAATTTATGTGTATTAAATATACATTAAAATATATAATGTTATATATAGCAATTTTAATTAGTTTTTAACATGAATGATTTAGTAGCTCAGATGGTCAGAGCTCGAATTCGTAATCGAAGGTTGCGGGTTCAACACCTACTTGGACCATTTTCAAAAATCATTTTAAAAAATTTTAACTCGTACGGATTCGCAATCCGTAAGAATCTTTGTTTCGTCTTACGGATTATGAATCCGTAAGGTTCTTACAGATTACGAATCATTATAAACCTTTATGGATTGCTTTTGGATTATGAGAAGGGCAGAATTGGTATTGCACTGTATATGCTGGGTGTATTAGAAAAATTACTGGTGTAGGAAGCAAATGCCTTAGTGATGTTGGTTAAAGGGCCCATGAAAATTTGAACATAATAACGCAAGCACGAATCTTTGTTGGGTGGGTGGTGGGAGGAACAGAAATGATCCAAATATACCTTGATGATATTAATGAATTTGTGCCAACCAAGGTTAAAATATGTCCAATTCCAAATAACCGTTGGAAACAGAACATGCATATTTATAGTTAATAGTCTTCTGAATCTGATCTCTTTCCTTACTTCCTCGTCAACAATCATTGTTCATTCGGCGAATTATCATATTCAACCACTCATTGCCTTTCGATCTATCTCTCTCCTGCGAGACAACATTTCATTCTAAATTCCCTTCAATTCCATCTCTCACACATTCATACCTCTTCACTTCCCAAATCGTCAAGGTGCTTCCTTTTCCTCACCTCCGATTTCATATTTTCCTCAGAAACATTTCCGCAACTGGGTTTTTCAAGAGTCCTCTAACGTGCGGAATCCGATTAAGATCATGTTTTTCTTATTGTCGCTATTACCAACCAAACAACGATTTAATACGTGTCTTTGTGTTTTTCTTTTTTTCTTCTTTTGTTTTTTTATTTTTCCTGCAATTTGGAAACTTTAAGGAAGCTAACTTAGTTGTAATCATCGAAACATGCCGTTGCCAGTGAAATTGACCCCCCCTTTTTTTTTCCTTCCTTCATTGAAGAAAAAATAATTTTTGTTTAATGGGTTGAGTTTCTTCAAATAACAGCTATTGATGGTGTGATGAGTCTCAACTCTATAGTGAGGAGCTTGTTGGATTGAAAAAGGAGCTTGTGGGGGTTAGTAGATGGTTGGTTGTGAGGGCCTGTGGGGGGTTCTTATGAAGAGTTCTGGAACTACTGAGTTGAATACCTTTTACCCCATTAAAGCAGAATGCCAAACAGATGTTCCAGCCACTCGTTTTAAACCAAGGGTGAGCTTGAGCTTCTCACTAATTCAATTGTTTTCTTATCACACTTCTTATTGCTTGGCCATTTTATTTTGTTCACAAATGTTCACCAATTCAATTACCCTATTTGGAATGATTGTAAACTTGTATATACCCTCTTTGAATTTGTAAGCAACTTATGCGTGGGACATAAATGTTTTTTTTTTTTTAGGAATGTTTTGTTATTATATATAAAGGGGAAAATAAAACCTTATGATTTAAACACTGCATTTCTGTTTCCATAGGCTGGCAAAACTCTAAGTCAAAGAAGATGGCAGGCATCATTCTCCCAAGATGGTCACTTAGATATTGCAAAAGTGCTAAGACGAATACAGAGAGGGGTAACCTTTATTTGAGCTTTTGAAATTTAACCTTTTGAAATATTCAACCACAAGTACAACAACTAGAAGCTCTATGACTAATAGTCTATAGTTCAATCCTTGTTGCTGCCATTCTTTTAACTAGCCGAAAGTAGATATGTTACCAAAGTATAAAATCATTTATGTGTTTTTACCTATGAGCATAAGCTTTTGGGAGAGTTGGAAGTTGGTTGATGACACTTCCCCACCCCCCTCCTTTCACATGCTCTAAAGACACTTTCTCTATAAAAGAGACACCATAAGCTTGTGATTTGTGATAAGCCATAACCATTTCATGTGCTTTATATTTTTCTTCCTATGTACATCAAAAAAGTTAAATTCATTATCATATTATTGTTCAAGTTATGTTCCTTCTGATTTGTGCCTATACTTATTTCTATAAATTATTTAGGGTGTCCATCCTTCAATCAAGGGGGAAGTGTGGGAGTTCTTGCTAGGTTGCTATGATCCTAACAGTACACTTGAAGAACGGAATGAGCTCAAGCAACGCAGGAGGTATATTTTCATTAAATGTTTTTTTTGTCAAATCTGTAAATCAGATTTACAGAATTAAAGGAACATTATCAATACTCCTCAAATTTCTGTGGTCTTCTGATGAATTTATTCACTTTGTCTTGTTTAAACTGTGAAGAAGGGCCAAGTTATCAGTTTCTTAGTAGCTAGCATATTTTGGGAGTTAAAACAAATAAAATAAGTGGACCGTATTTAGCCGTCATCCATCAATTCCACCATAATCCAGTTGTCACTTCATGCAGTGATTTCCTGCTGGTTGCCGTGCTGCTATTACCTGTGTTTCCCGTCACCACTGTTCCTGCCACTGTCTGTGATCATTGCCATTACAGAATAGCTGTATCATTGCTGGTCAAATATTCAGATTGTGTACTATTCTAATAAAAATTGTGAGACCAAAATTGTTACCTCTTGGATGCCATGCTTCCTATTAATTTTTGGCTTGGTGCCTCATAATATATGAACAAGAAGATTAGTACTCTTTGCTTTAACTCCCAAAGAATCTAGACTATAGTAACTTGAGACTGGGCAGCTTCTTACATTTCCTCCTATATTCATGTTTAGTTTTTTTCTAAAGTGCTATTGGTGTTTCTAATTTTTCAAGGTGTAAACCCTAAATCTTTTCCTTTTTCCCCTTCTCTGTATTGATTGAAAATAAACAAAAAGTAAAATCTTTAATAAATTTATTGTACAGGGGGCAGTATGATATGTGGAAAGCTGAATGTCAAAAGATGGTCCCAGTCATTGGTAGTGGAAAATTTATTACAACACCCCTTGTTGATGATGAAGGCCAGCCAATAGATCCTTCTATGGTAGGCGTCCAGACTTCAGATAAGAAAGTTGTACAGTGGATGCAATTATTACATCAGATTGGTATGTATATGCTTCTGCATAAATACTGGATGCTTTTTCCATTCTGTTTGGTTAAATTTTGTTCAACAAGTTTTGCCTCTTGGGCTTCACTGAACCGAAAAGCTAGTGCTATAAATTTGTGGATTCATGAAAAGTGAGAACTCTTATTGTACTTCCAGATTGACATAGAAGCAGGGTTGTATTCTTTTGCGGGTGTAAGGTCATGATTCTATCAGCACTTTTCACTCAATTGATTAGCAAGTAAATTTTCTCTGCAAAGAGGACAAATATTCTAAACATATAGTTTAAGCTTCAAAGAAATTTAAGAAGTTCTTTTAAAGTAATGGATTTAATGTGTAATAGCAAATGCACCATCCTTGCATACATACCATATAGTTTATACTTCCATAAATGCAGCTAATTAACAAAATTTTAGAAATCACTAAAACAGAATAGCAACCTGAAAGTTTAGTATGGCGTAAGTCAAATTAAGGCAGAACACCTTGTGCCTGATTTGTGATGGTGATGGCATATGTTCCATGGTGTTCACAGAACAACAAGGTCGTTATGCTGTTATTTTCCCTTTTTATTTGTAGTTTATTCAGTGTTATTTTCCCCTTAAAACAATATTTGCTTGTGGTTTATTAATAATTAATTTGTTCCAACAAGCATCCAAAGTGGCAATTGATTACTTGATTACTTTGCATTGTAGGTTTGGATGTTCATCGAACAGATCGAGCACTTGACTTTTATGAGACTGAAGCTAATCAAGCAAAACTATTTGATGTTCTAGCAGTTTATGCTTGGTTGGACAATGATATTGGTTATGTACAAGGTAACCTGTTATGTCTCTCAATTTTTATGTGTTGAACTGAAAGAGCTTCGAGAAGTTTGAGACATTCTTAAGGGGTTGATTTCTTTGCAGGAATGAATGATATTTGCTCACCATTGATTATTCTTGTTGAGAATGAAGCAGATTGCTACTGGTGCTTTGACCGTGCAATGCGAAGGATGGTAAGGCATACATAATGCAACAACAAACTCGCCTAAAAACTTGGTTGGATAATTGAAATTGAGAAACTACAATCTAGTGGGTAGTGGCCTTGAAAATTTTTGTTAGAAAACATGTTTAGTTGTCCATCAGACTGATTTTTCTTTTATTGCTTTGAGCTACATTTGTGCATGTTATTATTTACTGGTGCTATTCTCGCAACCTATTTGGTACTTTTACTTATAGTTGTTGAGTTGAGACTAGAAAAGACGTGGGTAGGAATTTCTCTAACTTTTTTCCTGTTCTGTTTGATTTATATACATGTTTTCCACACTTGATTAAATATTGCTGCACAAAAAAATGTATGACAAAGTCCTGGAGCACAGACTCACTCTACTGTTGGGATTGAAACTGATTTCTCAAGAAAAAGTTGTGCCTTGTTTCTTATTTTCTTAGTGTGGTACCCAGTTCTTCCTCAAGTGTGGAAAATCAACAGACTACAGTTGAACATATTACTATAGCTAGTTCAAATAAAGAAGTACTTCTGATTTACTTCAATAACTTTAGGCCTATTCTATCTGTTGCTGTTAATTTTGTTTTCATTTAAAGACTAAAAAGTTTGTGATCTCAATAAATTATTATTTCTGGTGTATTTACATTCCTGCATTTGTTTCCACAATAGAGAGAGAACTTCAGGTGCAATGCAAGTTCAATGGGTGTCCAATCTCAGTTGGCTACACTCTCACAAATAATGAAAACAGTTGATCCAAAGCTTCATCATCACCTTGGTACGTAAAACCTGTTTGGGAAGCGTCTAATATGCTGTGAGTAGTAGTTTCATATTTCAGATTCTTCTATCTTTATAATTTGAACCAGAATCAACATCAAATGCATCCAAAATCTTTTCAGTTTAAGATGGCGGATGTTTGTGGAAATATTTCTTTCTTTGACAATCATATTCTAAGATTGCTTGATAACAGAAAATTTTATAAGTATCTGCTCGATTGCTAATTTTGCTATTAAAATTCATTATCTATAGTAGTTAGTAGTTAAGGGGACCTCTCATTAAGGGAGACATTGCATGATAGCTTGCCTCAGCATACAGAAGCATTCTTCTATATCCATGTGAAAGAACCAAGAAAGCTACACTTTCAACTTCACCACTTTTTTATTTTGCAGAGGATTTAGATGGAGGAGAATATCTCTTTGCATTTCGCATGCTTATGGTTCTTTTCCGAAGAGAATTTTCTTTTGCAGATACTTTGTATCTTTGGGAGGTAAGGACGATTCCTATGACGATTTAATTTTTCTCAGGAAATGCATATTTAAAAGTTGAGGACCTCAGCTACCGCTTTCTGATTCCTCAACATTCCTTGATGAGATAGAGTATTTCACATTAATAGCTCATTTTAAGACATAATATAGATTGTTTCCAGTTGATGTGGGCCATGGAATACAACCCATACATCTTCACAAAATATGAGGATCCAGATCATGCAAAAACAAAAGGCCCCTTGCCTCCAACAAACGACAAACATTTGAAGCAATATGGAAAATTTGAGAGAAAAAATATGAAGACTGGGCATACAGAGGAAAATAGTGCACTGTCTGTTTTTCTTGTTGCAAGTGTTCTTGAGATCAAGAATAGGCGGATTTTAGATGAGGCCAAGGGCGTGGACGATGTTGTCAAGGTATCTCTCTTTCCTTCTATGTCCCCCTTATGGATACATCTATGCTTTTGCATATGTTTTTGCATGTTTCTCACGTGAATCTCTCTCTCCTCAGATCTTGGGTGACATAACCTCAAATCTTGATGCTAAAAAAGCAGTTAATGAAGCACTGAAAATTCAGAAAAAATACCTAAGCAAGGTAAGTTTTATTCTCTGTCTTCCCTGGCTGGCTGTGTTTAGGAAAATCAGCTCTTATAGAAAATACCTGATGTATTAGACTATGCATGTCCCTGTAATATTGTTTTTAAAACTTAAATTATCAATATTTTTTCTCTATTCTTTTTGCCTGTTTTTGTTGTAAGTAGTCCATTACTGAGAAATCATTCATACATAACTAATTAATCTGCTACTACCCTTCTTTCTATTTTCACCACAAACAAGTAAACTTCGCATTCATTTTTTCAT